>MU787508.1:6410-24994 GCA_026770625.1 Nicotiana glauca
GATACATGAGCGCTGAGAACCATGAAGCGAGTGGCACCTCGTGGATTAGGCCTATTCGATCAGGTTGGGATCGAACCCGTGCCGATCACACGGTGACTGAGACAGAATTAAGTCAGGATAGTTGGAACTCCCAAAGTATAAAGTGAAGTATTTTTTTTTGGAAGAAAAAGAAAAGAATTTTTTTTTAAAATATTCATAAACTGATATTATGCAATTATTTAGAATTATTCTTATAAGCTTTATGTTTTACATGCGTTTATAACCTTTGCTCATAATATATGTGTTATTAAAGTTTCGCCCCCAGATGTTGAGACTCACTGAGTACAATGGATGGTACTGACGTTCTCTTTTGGGAACCTACGTTAGTCTGCGGTACAACGTAGAAATCGAATTTTGTTCGTGGAGTATTCCTTACAGTCATCTTTATTTAGTTATTTCTTTGTTACTTAGAGAACTGACCAGGAAATCTCATGTCCTGAGCAGTGCGTCAGTTTATCAGTAGAGGCTTCATAGACATAATAGTTGGGTTAAGATTCATATAATTTTTATAATAACTTAGCAGTATTTTATTGGTTCATTGAATAAAGTTTTGGAGTTGATTTATTTAAATGTTTAGATTAATCAAAAGTATTTTGTTAGAGTATTGCCTTGTTGCATGTAAAGTTTGGAGTTATAATAGATTTGATAAGCAGAGATGGTTCGCTCGGTCAAGTTTAGTGATCGAGTGCCGGTCTCGGCTTGTTCAGATAATTGGTCGTGACAAACTCATACATCATGAGTTGCACTCTCACCACTATATCAAAGTCATTTAGTTTTTCTTGTATCTCAATTTATAATATGGATTTCGTAAAAGACGTTTCGGGGTCTTTCTAATATATTTTGGTTTTAGGCCACCAGTTCTGTTGAGCCGCCTCTCATTGACGATCAACAATTATTTATAGACTATAGCCCCACCATGAACGTACTATTCAACCAACTTTATTCATATTTGGTAACTGAATGACACGCTCACTATCTTTAATGTTCTTGTCATTATTGCCTTATCTTAAATGAGACTCTATAAATTTGATTGAGAATATTAGGTGTGGACAAGTGGCTCTGATAGGATACTAGTAAAGCCTTGATTTAGGTCCCCCAAAATTTTTAATAATGAATTTTAAAATTTTATTTCAAATTAGACAATATTAATGTCTGTAGAAAAAAAAGTACAAAAAATTGTAAAAAAGAAGAAGAAAGGTATCTACTCTTTAACAATAAAATATTTTAAAACTTTGAATTAAACTACCTAAATCTTCACATTAGTAAATATATTTTTTACAACAATATTGTAAATGCATGTCTAACAACTTATTTTTTTAAATTATTATTTTCTAATATAAATAATAATATTACGATGTGAAGTTAAAGACTTTATGTCATTCAAGAATATATACTATAAATAATAAGTATGAAAAAAATGGCAAGATTAATTTTTTTGCATATATGTATATACATACTAATAAAAAAAGTATAAAACCTCTTATTAAAATTTGCTTTAGGCCACTAATTTTAAGGAGCCGACCTTGATTTTTGGGTAGGTAAATTAAATGGCGTGAACAATTTTTGACTTTGGTTAACATTAAGTAACTAACTTGTTTCTAATGGTTGCCGCCCGCAAACTATTCCTCTAAAATTCAAAATTTGCAAGTTATCATTTTGGTAGTTACTTTTTTTTCCCGTTAATTACTTTTTGAAAAGAAAAAAATTATTTTGGTAAAAGGAAAAATAACTGCTATCTCTGTTCCAAGATGATTTCTCAAAGAGTGCAACTAAAAAATATTTGATTAACATAAGTTTATATATGTTACTGTATCAATTGGTTTTTTAGCACTTTACAAACTTATTTTTAGTTTTATAACCCTATCTCTTTTTTTTTTACACAGGAGAGATTTACTTTTACATGTAAGAGATCTGTCTTTTACACATAACAGATCTAAACAGATCATTTTCTTAGATTCAAAATTGTAAAGGGACATGATGTACAAATAACACGCTAATTATAATGGTACAAGTATGTGAGATAAAAATAGGCCTCACACCACTAATGTCAGTTGTGTGAACCACACCATAAAACCGCTCGAATTACAAGAAAATTTTTATTTTGTGCCTCAAACAACTGACACTAGTTGGGTGAGGCCTTTTTTTTGTCTCACAACTTTGTGGTACCAGAATTTCATAAGTTATCCGTAATAAAATTTACTATTAAGGTAGTTACGTATGTGTTTGTTTGACGCCCCAATGAGAAAGCTGACAGAAAAAGGTAAGAGCTTCAGGCTGCTGAAAGCTACACAAAATTCACATAGAAAAGAAGGAAAAAACTATCTGGGCAGGACACCATGGCGAGAAATGGCAATCTCAAACGCTTGCATTCTTTCTCCTCGAGCAAAACCATTGCAACCATATGATAAAATCTCATTGATGTTGAGATCAACACAAGTTTGCACAAGTTTCCCACCAACACGTTCCGTTGCTTCCTGTGATTGAGAGGGACAAAGTCAAGGGATGATGCTATGACTTGAAAATCCCATAATGTGTTGGAACAAGAAAACTCAGATCCTATCTTCAAATTAAGCAATCTTGAAATAACACTTACTATAAAATTTGCCCTAACATAATTATAAATTATGGTCTCAATATGCTAAAAATACTCATAACAGTGATGCATGGTGGATCACCCCGGATTTATTTTTTCAAAGTGCTCCCATAAAACAAAGACTTCTTATTTTGGTTATCTACCAATGTAGCATATAATTGTTTTTCTGAGCAGAAGACTGAAAGTCTTGGTTTTTCAGGAGTTCTATTAAACTGCAAAGACCGAAAATAGGTTTAATGATTACAGTGAATCGATAAAGTTATACATATATGATATGTATGTTTGTGCGAGAGAGAGAGTTCAAGAAAATAATTTTAGAAAACAATTAAGATTAAGCATTAATGCATTTGGCAAGCCAAATGGTAGAACAAATCAAGAAAAAGGCAAACAAACTTCATGGGACAAGCCAAAAGACATTTGCAGATAACTTAAAACACGCCCGAAGATGAGAAGCAAGCTTAAGCTACAAGTTTACAAAAGCAATGGATAGAAGGATGACAAGGGCAAAAGTACAGATGCTCTTACTATTCCCACTAGACATAGAGATATGCAGTGTTTTAAATGTCAATGTGTGAGTAAAAATGACATATGAGTATCCTAATAAAAGAGCTATGATGTCAAAGCCTGATGGACCTTATGTAACCGGGAAATGTATGAAACATCAATCCATTAGGTTAAAATCAAAGTCATCGCTGACTACTTCTATACAAAAATATGCCAAGAATAAAAGTAAACTCTTTACATTTACCTTAAGCAATTTTCTACACTTGTTTTATTCTAAGGAAAAATGACTAATTTTTTCTCAACAATGTATGATCTTAAAGCCCAGTTACAATTTATCTCTTCCAAGATAAAGCACTAAATGCATATTCCCAATTATATTCTCCTAAACTAGTTTCTCCCTCTTGTCCATGTTGGGATATATACTATTAACCATGAATTTTGGTTTGGATATAGTATTTATTATGGAACAATTGTTTATTCAATTTTAATAAAGTTTTAAATAGATCATATATTCGTTTGTATCCTTTACTTATATAGTAGATGATTTAGTGTATAGAGTTTAGCTTATACACAAAGATTAAATCATCGGTTCTATAAGTATAAAGATCATGTTCACAATCTAATGATGGAATTGGACAAACCATCAGGAATGATTGTAGCACAAGATTAGAGATAATTTATCTTGATTATGGGAATTGTTTAATTCCAACTTCTTGTGCTAGTACATTTTGTATGTATTGAACGGACCAAGTAGAGATAAGTATTTTATACTGACTTAATAAAATAACACTCTCTAGCCATTAAATGTACTTATACTCTTAATCTTGATATAATTATTATTAGCTGTGTATATTATTATTATTTTGATTTATTAAAAGACGAGATTCTTTCATGGGTCATTATGCCTTGTAAATTGGACAATAGCAATATACATTGACAAAGTAATAGTTAGTTGATGGAATCCATGTCTCGGTCTAGAGATTGATGATACACCTTTATGAAAGCTTATAAGTTTTCATGTGTAAACCCTGTAGGTGGATTTTGTATCCGTCACATGAAATAAGTTAAGCGAAAGTCTAAAGGAAATAATCAATGAATTAAATTGTCAGTAATTTAATTTATTTGATTAGTATCTGAATCTTAACATGGGGAGTTAAATAAGATTTAATGGAAGAATTTCGAAATTGAACTGAGGAGTGCAGTTATGAATTTTTAGTAGAATAATTTGCAACTTATTATGGTAGTATTAATTCAGATATTTCGAATTAAGTCCATAACAGGAAACCTCGTTAATTAAATACTGCGGTCCCTGCTATGCCCGAATAATTAGGAATTAAATGGAACTCTATTTCTTGGTGAAAAAGGTAGACCCAAAAGGTTTAGGAAAAGGGTTTCAAACACTAAAACATGTGGCTATATAAAGAGGTCTTATTCCATAAGGAGACAAGGTTTTTACTACATGCTTTTCCTAGAAGAAATTCGCCCACACGAATTTCGCTAATTTCGGACATTATTCGGGTCACATAGTAGAAGACTGTGGAACTGGAGGATGATCTCGTGGACGGTTTCGCTCTTGCTTGGAGGTTTCTCACGATCGCGGTCACGCTTCAAGAGATAAGTAGCGATTTTATGTTCGATTAAAATCTGTGATTATGTGTTATCTATATTACATGCAAGTGATCCTGACTATTTGCTTCCGCTGTTCATACATGTTTTCCAATAATTGATATCAGAGCCTACTTGCATCTAGATAGATAACTTAAATGATATACGTATATATTCGACTATAATATATATGATTCATGATTGGCCTTCTTTGAAGCAAAATCGATTTGTCGTCATAGTTGTGCAACGCGGTAATATTTGAGAAATTTTTCATCGATGCTGTTTTGGGTGAATTTTGTGTTTGACACATATAAAATTCCTTAAAAGTTGTCTTCGTCGCCGTCGGTTTTGATGAAACCAATATTTGGTGTTTCATGATTCTTTGGGATTCCTTTTAAGCCTATGCTTGATGAATTTTTTTTTTTTTTTAATAAAAGGTACTATTTTTTTTTTAATTTAATTGGGTCAAGTGAATGGCAAAGGTTAAAGAATGGTTCTCTGGCGGCTGAGGAATGCGAAGTGGTAAATCTGATAGGAATAATTTTCAACCCAATGTGTTGTGAATTATATTTTTATAAACCTAATAACTGATGGTATTTAATTTGTTAACCTGCTTACTCGCTGTTCTAGAAAATTGATCCACTGTGAAGAGGTGTTCTTGCACATGATTGGCCATAACCCTTAGTGTTAAATTGGAATTGTTATTGCCAAGTTAATTACGGGCTTCTACAAACACAAAGATAACTTCTCTTGATTAAAATAAATAAATTATTTAATCAAATGGATTTATTTTACTTGGCTTGGTGGCGTGCTTTAGCAACGTTGTGGCAGAAGACAAAGTGCTGTCTTTTAATATTGATTTCACTTCCCTTAATTGTGATCTGCCCGATTCTGTAATGGAAAAGGTTTAATTACATGACCTTTCTTTAATTGCCGCCTATATCTTAGTGTATATTAATAAATTTATGATTAATAAATGGTTGCTAAGAAGTAGCATATTTATTTGAAATCATTGAAAATTCTTAACACTTTATACATAAGAGATGAAATCATACATATATTAAGAATTTATGATTAAACAAATGGTTATCACCAAGGTGATTTATTTATTTAAGATCATTGAAATTCTTAATTGCTTTATACGTGTATGATTATGTTAGTACGTGGATTGAGAGTTATGATTAATAAATAGGATCTACTAAAATAGTCTATTTATTTGAGTCATGAATAAATGTACTCAATGTACCATGTGAATATTAATTGTCCTTGATAAGTTTACGCTAGTAGTAGAGTTTTCATCTACACCAAAGAGGTTTATCTCTTGATACTAGTGATATTAAACTAATTCATGAGAAAAGACATTAAGGTTTTTACCAACTATGATGAAAAGTAATATCTTGGATTCTCGTGTGTATAAAATGGTAGGACAGTTGGATGTAAGAGGCGGTTTTATATACCTTTACACAAAAGAAAGGACATAATCAATGTCATGTGCTCATGGACTAATTATAAGGAGAATGGAAATCAATATCATATTTATTTTAATTCATGAAACTGCATAAAAGATTATTCTCCGAGTTTGGTTACAAGCTGGTGGTCATGAATTTGACGAACTCCGTTGACCTCAAACCTGGCAGTTTCATCGAAATGATCTAGTAAGAAAAACTCACTGCAATGCAGTGAATCATTCTGTTTTTCGGCATTTTGCGGTCGTTAGATGGGGGTTTTAAGCAGTTTATTGGATTAAATAAGCTTTAAATATGAAAAATTATTCTTTATATATCGGTTTTATTTGTGTTAAATCTAGAACATGATTACACATGATGATTTAACTTAATATGATAAATGAAAAGAATGTAAATCACATTGGTTGGATCTTAAATTCGCCTAAAAGACTTATTCGAATTTGGTCTAGTTTTGGTGATCATCATCTCCAATTGACTTGAAATTTGGCGCTTTCATCGGAAATGACCTGATAAGAATACTCACTTCTATGCACTGAATTATGTTGTATTTCGGTAGTTCAGGGTCATTTGGATTGGTTTTTGGCAGTTTTCGAGATTAAAATGTGATTTAGATATGAAAAGTCATTCCTTATATGTCAGTTTTATTTTGTTAAATTTGGAACATGATGACACATGTTTATTTTACATAAACTGATATATGGTTGGAATGTATGCCATGATTTAAATTCCTAAAAATGCTTAAATGGTAGCTTTTCAAATTTGGTTGTTGTTTTGAAGATCATGACTTTTATGATCTCCAATTGACCTGAATTTTGGTAGGTCTATCGGAAAACTCCGATAAATAATACTTGTTGTATGCAGTGAATAACATTAATTTAGTATTTCACGATTGTCTACATGGGTTTTTTGAGCATTTTGTGAATTTTGGAACTTAATCCTTAGAGAAAATTTCATGGTTGTGATCAAGTGGTGATAGGAATTAACCCTTATGGTCTCCACTATTTATAGTAAGATAATAAATTTACGCGTCGACTTTAGGTCTTCCTCCATATCGGATAAATTTATTATGAACTTACTGAATATAATTACTAGTAGTTGATAACATGTATTGACTCTCCATCTGAGTTCACACGTTGAATCAATTTTGTAATTATAATGCAACCATGATTAAGTGGTGATAGAAATATATTTCTATGGTCTTCCACTATTAATTTCAAGTGAGTGTAAATTTATGCGTCGACTTTAGGTCTTCCTCCATATCGGATAAATTTATTGTAAGCTCACTAGGTGAAATACTAGTTATTGATATCATGTACTTAATCTCCATCTGAGTATATATGTTGGACCAATGGAACTAGAGTTATTAGTTATGATATATACAATTGACTAAAAATAACAGTTTTTCTCTCCATCTGAGTTGGTTCTGTTTTTTTTTTTGATTGTATAATTCTTGCATTATATAATATACTTTGCATGAATGACTCTTTTCCCATCGAAATTTGCTATTCGAGATGCATGTATGTATATATATTGAGTGCAGTCTGAATTTTATTATTCAGTGTTAATTGACTTATTATGATCTATTTAATGTTGTATATCTCAACTCCACAATGATTTCATGTAGTTTGTTGTATCACTTGTCCAACAAAAAAAAAAATTCTTTGTTCAAGATAGGACATTAATTTGATGGATGCAATGTATGTACCATTTTCTATAAGGAATTTAATTTTGATTTTTTCTTTTTTGGCAAAATAAGAGATGGACATCTAGTTTAATTTCGAACTCTTGCATTATTGAGCTTGATAAATATTTTATCTCTTGTGGTACATGGATGCATGGTCTTGTTATTGTTAATGTCCCTTCTGAACTGAACAATATTAGTCTACCTTATAAGAGAAAATGTTCTTCAAAATTAAGTGAAACTTATTTGTGCACTTGCGTCTTAAGTCATAATTATCGGGATAGGATTTCAGTTGGTCAATGATGAACCTTAAGGTTTATTGAAAGCAGAGGCATGTGATGACCCAAAGGGATCATCACCTGTTTTCTCTTTCATCCCGTGCTTTCGAGGCCTTGAAAATCTCACTTTTAGTTGTCTCGATTTGCATGCGCAGTCCGGGCGCATAGTCGGGAAACTTATATATGAGTTCTGTGTGAAAAATGATGAATTTTGATATTAATATGCATAATATTGACTTCGGTCAATATTTTGGGTAAACGGACCCTGACCCGTGATTTGACGGTCCCGGAGGATCCGTAGAAAAATATGGGACTTGGGCGTGTGCCCGGAATCGAATTCCGAGGTCTCAAGCCCGAGAAATAAATTTTTCTGTGAAATTATTTTCTGAAATTAATTAAGGAAATTAGAAATAAAAATTTATTTAAAAGACTATGGTATCGGGCTCGTATTTTGGTTCCGACACCCAGTACAAGTCCTATATATGATTTAAGCACTATATGTAAAGTTTGATTGAAAACGGACGTCACTTGACGTGTTTTGGACTATATGTTCCAAATTTGAAAGTTTATGAAACTTAGAAGAAAATCATGTGTTTTGAGGTTTGATTCATTGACTTTGATGTTGTTATGGCTATTTGACCGCTCGGTTAAGTCCGTGTGAGGTTGTTGAGCTAGTGTATGTGTGTGGTTAGGAGCCCTGAGGGCTCGGGAGTGATTCAGAGGTGGTTCAGGGTGTTTTTGGCCTTAGAGAAATTGCAGAAACTTCAGTTCTGGTATTCTGGTATGCTGTTCTATGCGATCGCATAGATTGATCCGCGATCGCATAGCTTGGCCCAGTCTCTTCAATGCAATCGCATTCCTCCTACGCGATCGCATAGCATTAGGCCTCACCAGAAATTCCGATTCCCATTTCTTCTATGCGTTCACATGACCACTTATGCGATCCCAATGGTCAAGTTTCCCTTCCCCTATGCGATTGCAAGCCTCCTTCTGCGATCGCATAGAGTAAATACGCCCAGTGATTTTTTTTAAAAGAACATAAATAGTACACTCGGGATTTCTTCATTTTCCTCACGAACTCCCTTCCCCTTCAAGCCTTAGGACCCCATTGAAGCCTCCCTTCTTCAAGGTCACTTGGGTAAGTAATTCCCCACTCGTTTCCTTCACTTTTCCTTCATTAATTAGCAAGTTTCTAAGACTAAATCATGGAATCAAAGTAGAAATTAGGGGTTTTGGGTAGAGTTAGGGTTTTGAGAATTTTGGATGATTCAACCTCAATTTGGGGTCGAATCTTAAAATAAATTATATATTTGAACTCGTGGGGTTATGGGTGACTAGGTTTTGGTTCGAGCCTCGTGTTTGGACCATGTGGGCCCGATGTCGAATTTTGGTATTTTTGAAAGAATGCTAGGAAACTCATTTCTATGCCATGTGATTATGTTGTTGAGCCTTTATTGATATAATTGAATTAATTATGCCTAGATATCATTGTTTCGGAGTCGGATTATAGAGGAAAGGCGGTAATTGAGGATTGATTGCTATTCTTTGGACCGAGGTAAGTGTTTGATCTAACTTTGACTTGAGGGAATAGGATTAGAGTGTTATTATTTGCTAATTGCTAAATGATCGAGTACGGTGTATAGGTATGGTGACGAGTATCTATACACCGGTGTCTAGCATGACCGTGGGTCTTTGTTTGCACTTATTAGGATATTGTTGGGACTCTTCCATATTAATTGATGAATTCTACATAATGTGAATAGTATGAGGATTAATTATGAATTGTAAATTCTTTGGAGCGTTGGCTCGAACGATAAAAATACTATTGAGTAAGAAATGAAAGAAATGGAAGGAGATATGATTAATCCCTTGCCGGGATGTGAAAGTTGTTGTTGTTGCTCCCTTGCTGGGATTTAGCTGTTTAATTGTGTTTTCCCTTGCCGGGACATTTCTTATTATTTACTTATTCCCTCGCCCGTTTGTTTGTGATTGCTTTTTGGGTGAGGAAGAGTGATAACGCACGAAGGTTCATTCCATGCCATGTTTTGATTATATTTGCACGAAGGGTCATTCCGTGCCATGCTTTGATTATTTATGCACGAAGGGACATTCCGTGCTCTGATTTGACTGAAATTGCACGAAGGATCATTCCGTGCCATGAAAATAGATTTATGTGAGGAAAAGCATGAAGGGTGATGCCGTGAATTTTTATTTGATTGCTTCGGGTGAGGATGAGAGTAAAAGCACGAAGGTTGATGCCATGCAACTGTTGTTTTCCCTGTTTTATTAATTATTGTTGTGCCATGTTCCTCACTTAAGTTGATGATTTTTATATCCGGATTGTACTCCCTCATAGCATGCTTCCCTCCCCTTTTTACTGCTTGGTTTCGGCATTCTTTCCTGTTATTGCATATGTATATATATATTGAACTGCACAGGTTGATTGGTAGTCCTGTCTAGCCTCGTCACTACTTCGCCGGGGTTAGGCCAGGCACTTACCAGCACATGGGGTTAGTTGTGCTGATGCTACACTTCTGTGCTTTTTGCACAGATCACGGTATCGGAGTAGCTTTTGGACCACAACAGTAGCATACTGAGCGAAAGCTGACTTCAGTCCAGGGACTTACGAGGTAGCCTAGCTGGCGTTCGCAGGCCGAAGTCCCTTTCCATATCTTCTGTTTGTTTTCATTATTCCGAGACAGACATCATGTATTTTCTATTCGGACTTGTTTGTAGAACTCTTTAGTGGTTCGTGAGATAGAGACTCCAGTCTTGGGTAGAGAAATATTAACTTCCGCATTTTGGATTTCCAGTTATTTATGCTATAAAAGACTTCCGCTTTTATTTAAATATTTATTATTGTTATTACTGTTGTGTTGTTATCCGCAAATGTTTTAATGCTTGGCTTGCCTAGATCCGACAGTAGGCGCCATCACGAATCCCGATGATGGGGAATTCGGGTCGTGACAAGTTGGTATCAGAGCTCTAGGTTGCATAGGTCTCGCTACTCACGGACAAACTTGGTAGAGTCTGAGGAATCGGTACGGAGACGTCTGTATTTATCCTACAGAGGCTACAGAGTTAGGAAAAGTTTCACCTTTGTTCTTTCTTGTCGTGCGATTCTGTTTCTCAAATACTGATTGTCTTTCTACTCTATTCTTTCGCAGATGACGAGAACACGTGCTTCCTCTTCTACCGCACAGCAGCCCGAGCCCCCAGCAGCAGCTCCTGCGAGGGGTAGAGGCCGAGGCCATGCTAGAGGCCGAGGCAGGGACAGAGCTCAGCCCCGGGCAGCAGTCCCAGAGGTGGAGCCTCATATTGACTATGATGAGGAGGTTCCAACCCTAGCAGCTCCGGTAGGCCCAGCTCAGGTCCCAGAAGGGGTCATGGTCACCCCAGATCTTCAGGACGCTCTAGTCAGATTGGTAGGCTTTATGGAGAGTGTCACTAGAGCGGGTTTGCTGCCAGTAGCACCAGCCACTTCTCAGGATGGAGGAGGGGTTTAGACTCCTGCTACACGTACTCCGGAGCAGGTAGCTCCCCAGACACATGTCCCAGTGGTTCAGCCAATTGTGGCAGCTCAGCCAGGTATTGCAGCCCAGGCCGGCGATGGAGCGGCTATATCTTCGGATGCCTTGTGGAGACTTGATCGGTTCTCCAAGCTCTTCGCTACCACCTTCAGCGGTGCTTCATCATAGGATCCCCAAGATTTCTTATTCAGCTGTCATGAGATCCTTAGGACCATGGGTATAGTGGAGACCAATGGGGTTGATTTTGCCACCTTCCGTCTTGCATGATCCACCAAGACTTGGTGGAGGTATTATTGCCTATCTAGACCAGCAGGGTCTCCAGCATTGACATGGGATCAGTTTGCAGAGTTGTTTTTGGAGAAGTTTCTCCCAGTCACTCAGCGAGAGGCACTTCACAGGAAGTTTGAGAGCTTCCAGCAGGGCTCCATGACAGTTACATAGTATGAGACTCGGTTTATTGATTTGGCACGCCATGCTATTGTGATACTCCCCACAGAGCGAGAGAGGGTTCGGAGATTTATTGATGGATTGATTCAGCCGATCTGTCTCCAGCTGGCTATGGGAGCTGGTAGTGAGATTTCCTTTCAGGAGGCGGCCAATGCGGCTCGCAGGGTTGAGATGGCCCTCGCACGAGGAGGTGTCAGATGTCAGATGTCAGATAAGAGGCCTCGTCATTCTGGTAGGTTCAGTGTAGCTCGTTTGGAGGTAGGGATTCTTATGGTAGAGGTCATTCACCGAGACCCTTTCAGTCAGCGCTCTAGGTTTCTCATGGTATAGGCGATGGTGGTTCTCAGCAGCATTATTCAGATCAGCAGCCTATCAGTGCACCCCCACTTCAGAGCTTTAGGGGAGGACATTCAGGTCGATAGGGCCAGCAGTCGCAGCAGCCGAGCTCTTGTTATGGTTGTGGTAACCCCGGTCACATTGTTAGGTTTTACCCTCGAGCCTCGGGCAGCTCTCAGCAGCAGGGTCCTCGCCCTATGATTCAGGCATCAGGTGACCCACAACTCGCCCAGCCAGCTAGAGGCGGGGGTAGGGATCATATAGGTGGAGGTAGAGACCCAAGAGGTGGAGCTCGGACCGGCAGAGATAGAGGTCAGCCAGTAGTCGATCGTCCTAGAGACATGGTTCAGGGAGATGGGGCCCAGCCCCGATGTTATGCTTTGCCAGTTAGGCCAGAGGCTGAGTCTTCAGATGCTGTTATTACAGGTACTATTCTGGTCTGTGATAGGGATGCTTCAGTGCTATTTGACCCTGGGTCTACGTATTCATATGTGTCATCTTATTTTGCACCCTACCTGGCTATGACTAGTGATGCCTTGGGTGTCCCTGTTTATGTATCTACACTGGTAGGTGATTCTATAGTGGTCAATCGAGTTCATCGTTCCTGTGTGGTAGTGTTTGAGGGTCTTGAGACCCGTGTTGATTTATTGCTTTTGGACATAGTGGATTTTGATGTTATATTAGGGATGGATTGGTTGTCCCCGTATCATGCTATCTTGGATTGTCACGCCAAGACCGTGACCTTGGCTTTGCCAGATTTGCCCCGATTGGAGTGGAGAGGGACCCTAGGTCATGCCACACGTAGTGTTATTTCATATGTAAAGGCTCGACGCATAGTCGAGAAAGGGTGTTTAGCTTATTTGGCATATGTTCGCGATTCCAGTGTAGAGGTTCCTTCTATTGACTATGTTCCTATTGTTCGGAAGTTCCCCGAGGTTTTTCCTTTAGACCTGCCGAGTATGCCGCCCGACAGGGATATTGATTTTTGTATTGATCTACACACAGGCACGCAACCCATTTCTATTCCATCATATCGCATTGCCCTGCCAGAGTTGAAGGAGTTAAAGGACCAGTTGCAAGATTTACTAGAGAAGGGTTTTATCAAGCCTAGTATTTCTCCTTGGGGTGCGCCAATGTTATTTGTGAATAAAAAGGATGGATCGTGTGATGAACCGACCCGTCGTCTCATGTGTTTCCGTCCCATTTTCCCCGTTTATTGCTTCTTCATGATTTATTATATGTGTTGGGTGAGTTTGAGTTGACTCGGATTGGATTTGGTAGGAAATGGGGCAATTAGTCTCTTTAAGGAAAGGTTGGTTTGGAAAAGTCAACCGGGAGTTGACTTGTGAGTTAGAAGGCTCGGATGTGATTTCCGATGATTCGGTTAGCTTCGGGGTATGATTTGAGGCTTAGGAGCGCAATCGGAAGTAATTTTGGAGGTTCGGTGTAGAATTATGCTTGAATTGGCGAAGTTAGTATTTTGGCGAATTCCGGTTGATAGGTGAGATTTTGATCCGACGGTCGGAATGGAATTCTAAGAGTTGTTGTAGCTTCGATATGTGATTCGTGATGTGTGTGCAAAATTTCAGGTCATTCGGACGTCGTTTGGTTGGGTTTTTGATCGAATGCGTGTTTCGGAAGTTTTTAAAGAACTTTGGCTTGAATCCGATGAGAATCGATGATTTTTGTGTTGTTTGATGAGTTTTGATGATTGGAGCAAGTTTGGATAATGTATTAAGACACATCTGTGTTTTTGGTTGAA
This sequence comes from Nicotiana glauca, assembly GCA_026770625.1. Classification (NCBI taxonomy): domain Eukaryota; kingdom Viridiplantae; phylum Streptophyta; class Magnoliopsida; order Solanales; family Solanaceae; genus Nicotiana; species Nicotiana glauca. The sequence goes on from MU787508.1 coordinate 20,652, forward strand.
GTCCCGGGGGCCTCGGGATGGTTTCGGATGGCCAACTGGGTGAATTTTGGACTTGTGTGATTGCTGATGGTTCTGATATCTGGTATTTCCACATCTGCGGAAAAAGGGACCGCATAAGCAGTCGGGAGGTCGCAGGTGTAGTTTGAGGCCTCGAGGCAATTTCCGCAGAAGCGGATGTTGGTCCGCAAATGCGGTCACCGCTTCGGTCCTAGGCGAGTTAGTGAAAACCGCAGAAGCGGTAGTCGCAGAAGCGGGTTGGATACCGCAGATGCGAAAATGACTGTTCATAGAAGGGTTTTAAAATGACATTTCATCTGCGACTTGGGGGTTATTTTCCTCCATTGTTGAGCATCTTGGGAGCTTTTTGGGAGCCATTGAAGAGGGTTTTGACTGGGAATCTATTGGAGGTAAGTTCCATGGCCTAGAAACATCATCTAATTATGATTTCAACATTTAAATTCATGGAAATTTGGCTAAAAATTGAAGAACTAGGGCTTGGGTTTTTGAATGAGAATTTGTGATTTGAGGGGTCAAATGGACTCCGATTCTTGTGAATTTGATATGTACGGACTCGTGGCGAGACGATGAATCCGGTAATGTGAGTTTTGTAATTTTTTCGAGAAGTGGGCCCGGGGCTCGGGTTTTGCTTGTTTCGAGATTTTTGCTATTTTTCGATTGTTTTCGATTGGGTATTGTTCCATTGGCATATTGTGATGCATTCACTCTGATTTTGGTTAGATTCGACGCGCGTGGAGGCTGATTTGAGGGGCAAGGCATCGCGAGCTAGAGATTTCACCGATTCGAGGTGAGTAATACTTGTAAATGATATTCTGAGGGTTTGAAACCCTGAATTTGCACATCATAGTGTTGTATTGAGGTTACTTACGCGCCGGACATGAGCGTGGGGTATAACACCATTGGGATTGTGACTCGGTCCGTTCCGGTTGTTGATTTTTACCGCATATTTGACTGAAACCTCTTGTTATCATCATGATTTGGCTGATTGTCATGTTTTGGGCTTCAGGCCGATTATTTGAATCCTTTAGGGATTGATATCACTGTTTTTGCATTACTTTGCATGTTATTTGATCTCGTTCCAGGGTTTTAGTACTGTTTTGCAAATTCAGCCATTTTTCATAATTTGAAAACTTAAATGATATTTTACTGACATTTTGAGCTGAGAACTGCTATTTTATTATTCCCCAAGGGGCTTATGTGCATTTCTGGACTGAGCATGGATCGGGCTTCGCGTCGCAGCAGTGTTATAGTGGTTTCTAGATATATGGTAGCTCGGGCTGCACGCCACATCGGTACTGTATTGATGGTTGGATCGGGCTACGCGACGCAGCGATACCGTATTGATATTGAGGCCGAGGGCCTGGTTGATGCCACGAGATGGCTTGATTATTGCGCTTGGGCTGTAGGAGCCCCTCCGGAGTCTGTACATACCCCCAGTGAGCGCCGTCGACATTAAATGGATTGGACTGCACGCCGCAGTGGGTACCGGAGTGTACCGTCACATGCATTGTATTGCATTCATATATTTGTTCACTATTTGTTGTTGGTGTTATTTCTTGAGGTATTTAATTGTTGTTCTGATATTTTCTGATCACTCTTAAAGAGGATAAATTTTAGACAGTGATGACAGTGACACTATATGATGTAAACGGGCCAGGTAACAACGGCTGACCAGGAACAAGAATATCTCCTGAGGGGCGAGTTTTTATGAGCTCATTTTTGCATACTTGTTGTGCCCGAGGGGCTGAATTTTGTGCTGACTTGCACTACTTGTTCCGCAGTCATTTGCTTAACTGTTGGAAAAAAGATATTTTAAAAAGAGGTTTTGAACTGAGTCAAGATATTTTCTAAAAGATTTTCACGTCTTCCTTGTTTTCTTAAAGGGTTACACTGTACTATATAGCATGTTGATTTGCTTTACGTGGTTTAGTGCTGCTCAGCTATTATTTATCCTTATTACTCACTGAGTTGGAGTACTCACTTTACTCCCTGCACCTCGTGTGCAGATGCAGGTAATTGTTCAACTGGTAGCGGGTTTTGACCCGATTGAAGATCTTGCTATCGTAGCTGTGCCAGGTGACCGTCAGAGTTCGCGGCACCGTATTACTTCCGTTGTTATTAAATTCCAACCTATATATTACTGATTTTGTAATAGTGTTAGGATTCTTTAGATGCTCGTGACTTGTGACACCCCGATTTCGAGCTTTTCTTCCGCACGTATGATAATGTTATCTATTATTTGACTCATTCATGCTAAGTAATTGCTAAAAGAAGTACTGTTAGTCTGTTGGCTGGCCTTGTCTTCACGAAAGGCATCATCACGATCGGGTACGGGAATTGGGTCATGACAGATAGATGAGGATGTGCATTGATTACCGACAATTGAACAAGGTGACGATAAAGAACAAGTATCCACTGTCAAGGATTGATGATTTGTTTGACCAGCTTTAGGGTGCAAAGGTGTTCTCAAAGATAGACTTGAGATCTGGCTACCATCAACTGAGGATTAGGGCGTCTGATGTCCCTAAGACAGCATTTCGCACTCGGTATGGGCATTATGAGTTTTTGATCATGTCATTTGGGTTGACCAATGCCCCAGCAGCATTTATGGATTTGATGAACCGAGTGTTCAGGCCTTATCTAGACTTGTTCGTGATAGTCTTTATTGATGATATTCTGGTGTACTCCCGCAGCCGGAGGAGCACGAGCAGCACCTCAGAGTGGTTCTTCAGACCCTAAAGGATAGTCAGTTGTATGCTAAGTTCTCGAAGTGCGAGTTTTGGTTGAGTTCAGTTGCATTTCTGGGTCATGTCGTATTAGCAGAGGGTATTTAGGTAGACTCGAAGAAGATTGAGGCAGTCAAGAATTGGCCTCGATGAGATTCGGAGTTTTTTGGGGTTAGCAGGTTATTACTGCCGATTTATGGAGGGGTTTTCATCTATAGCAGCCCCGATAACCAGGTTGACTCAGAAGGGTGCCCAGTTCAGGTGGTCAGATGAGTGTGAGGAGAGCTTTCAGAAGCTCAAGACAGCTCTAACTACGACACCAATATTGGTTTTGCCCTCAGGTTTAGGGCCTTATACAGTTTATTGTGATGCTTACCATATTGGGCTTGGTGCGGTATTGATGCAGGATGGCAGAGTCATTGCTTATGCTTCGAGGCAATAGAAGATCCACGAGAAGAATTATTCGGTCCATGATCTAGAGTTGGCAGCCACTGTTCATGCCTTAAAGATTTGGAGGCATTACTTATATGGTGTGACGTGTGAGGTGTACACGGATCACAAGAGCCTTCAGTACTTGTTCAAGCAAAATGAATTGAATTTGAGGCAGAGGAGGTGTTTGGAGTTGTTGAAAGATTATGATGTTACTATTTTGTACCACCCGGGGAGAGCCAATGTGGTGGCCGATGCATTGAGTAGGAAGTCCGCCAGCATGGGTAGTCTTGCTTATGTTCCGGTCAGCCAGAGACCACCTGCCTTGGATATTCAGGCCTTGGCTAATCGGTTTGTGAGGTTGGATATTTCTGAGCCTAGTAGAGTGTTAGCTTGTACGGTCGCTCGTTCTTCATTATTGGAGCGTATCCGTGATTAGCAGTTTGATGATCCTTATTTGTGTGTCCTGAAAGATACGGTGCAACGTGGAGGTGACACGATGGTAACTTTAGATGATGATGGTGTTTTGAGGTTGCAGGGGCGAGTTTGTGTGCCCAATGTCGATGAGATTCGAGAGTTGATCTTAGCGGAGGCCTATAGTTCGCGGTATTCTATTCACCTGGGTGCCGCGAAGATGTATCAGGACTTGCGGCAGCATTATTGGTGGCATAGGATGAAGAAAGATATTGTTGCATATGTGGATCGATGTTTGAACTGTCAGCAGGTCAAGTATGAGCATCAGAGGCCTGGGGGTTTGTTTTAGAGGATTGATCTTCCCGAGTGGAAGTGGGAGAGGATTACCATGGATTTCGTTACCGGACTTCCGATGACTCGGAAGAAGTTTGATGCTATTTGGGTCATTGTTGATAGGCTGACCAAGTCAGCGCATTTTATTCCTGTTGCAGCCACTTATTCATCAGAGAGGTTAGCTGAGATCTACATTCGAGAGATTGTTCGCCTTCATGGGGTGCCGACATCTATCATTTCGGACCGGGGTACGCAGTTTACCTCGTGATTCTGGAGAGTAGTACAGCAGGAGTTGGGCACCCAGGTCAGTTGAGCACAGTGTTCCATCCTCAGACGGACAGCCAATCCGAGAGGACTATTCAGATATTGGAGGATATGCTCTGAGCCTGTGTCATTGATTTTGGAGGCTCTTGGGACCAGTTT
>MU787510.1:19400-37121 GCA_026770625.1 Nicotiana glauca
GTATTCATGGTATGATCAGAAGGGTCCTGACAACCCAAAGAATGCCAAGAAGAGTCAGGCCTCCACTTCTTCCGCAGCTGGTCAGTCTGAAGAGCCAGTTGCTACTGAGCAGTCCACTGAGCCTGTTACTGATGAGGCACTGCCCCCAGGACCGTCCACAACACCCCCTTCTGCCACAGCTGATCCGGTGATTCCGGTATTAAAGACTCACAGGTTCACCGCCAACCAGCTCACGTATTCATTAGCCAGTTTGAACAACTGGATGTCGGCTGCGACATCCAAGTTGTCCATATTGACCACAGCCGTACAGGCTCAGGGAGCGCCGGTGACTGTTGAGATCCATGCTTCTATTGAGGATACTTTGAAGAAAATCCTGGAGAACCAGGAGCAAATGATGGAAAAGCAGGAAACCTTGACCAAGGCAGTCAATGAGCACAGCAAAGCACTTAAGGACTTGGCAAAGGAGCACAGAAAGCTGAGAAAAACAAAGGCCTCGAAGGATTCGGTGGCAACATTGAAGGTACAGGTAGACAAGCTATTGGTGGACCAGCTGCCACTTGACTTGCTGTTTGGGGAGCCGTCCATAGAGCCACAGGACGAGGAGCACAGGCCGAAGAATAAGAGAAAACTCCCTAGTACTGAGGGAGTTGTGATAGCAGTCGCTCCAGAGCATGAGGGTCCCTCCAGTGCTCCAGATGTTGAGTCCTCCATAATTCCACCAGTCCCAGCAGCACAGCAGCAGCAGGCTGGGGACCAGTCTGAGGTCCTTGCCAGTACAGAGGACAAGGGAGCTATTGACCAGCACAGGGCAGCTGATGAGGCTTAAGGGGCCATTCTATATCCTTTGCCTATTTTTTATGTTTTATTTGGTAGTTAGCATTGGGGACAATGCTAGCTCTTATTCGTGGGGGTGTGGCCCTACTTTTTGATTGACTAGATGATTGTATATATTCTTTACTTTCAGTACATTCATAGATATAGATGATTTAATATAAATTTTCATTCTGAACTCCCTTAGTTGTATATTCTACTCCCCTTGTGTACATATTCATTTGGTTGTCATTTGAGCTTTCTTTCTATTTTTGTTATTTTCGTAAAAAAATTTCGTTTAGTTGCAAAGTTAGGCTCATAGCCTCTTTTTGGTTTTTGCTTTGATGTTGCAATAAGCCCTTGGTTTTCTTAATGCCACGGTTATTTCCAAGGGTAGAGTGTTGTGTGAACCGGGTGGCTCTTCCCAATGATAGATAGCGTGACAACTTTCTTAAGAGTTGAGTCAGTTTTTGATTTTTCTTTTTGATTTTCAAGTTTTTTATAGTTAAGGGTACCTCAGGCAAGGCTTCACTTGGGCCTAGCACATTTGCATTTGATCTTATGGTCAAAGACATTAAGTTGTGTTTAGGATGGTAAAAGTCGTGGCTTTGAGACTCTTGTGTTGACCAAACAATCATCATGTGGTCAATATGGGCCATTGTGCGCTTGAATCGTGACTAAGGTCGTTGTGGGCCCTCGAATCTGTCTTTGGCAATCCTTGAGTATATGTGTGGCGACAACTCGATTTGTGAGCCCAAGTACCGAGCCAATAGTCTAGAATTTGCCCCGAATGTTTGTTGAGGCGAAATCATAGGTGGAACTTGACTTGAGACGTGATTGTAGGCTTTCCTTGATACAAAAATGCTATCTTGATCCATTTCATGACCTACCAATGTAATGATCCCTATTTCACCACTTTTGAGCCTTAAAAACCTTCTTCTTTCATGAACCAAAGTTACAAGCCTATAACCGTTTTTAATGAAACCCTCTCTTGGCACCCAAAAATCTTCCCTTGAGTAATGGCAAAAATCTAAGTTTGGGGGAGAGACAAGAAAGGCACCAATGTGGTAAAAAGGCATAAAAGCAAAAAGAAAAGGAAGGCAANTCCTCCATAATTCCACCAGTCCCAGCAGCACAGCAGCAGCAGGCTGGGGACCAGTCTGAGGTCCTTGCCAGTACAGAGGACAAGGGAGCTATTGACCAGCACAGGGCAGCTGATGAGGCTTAAGGGGCCATTCTATATCCTTTGCCTATTTTTTATGTTTTATTTGGTAGTTAGCATTGGGGACAATGCTAGCTCTTATTCGTGGGGGTGTGGCCCTACTTTTTGATTGACTAGATGATTGTATATATTCTTTACTTTCAGTACATTCATAGATATAGATGATTTNGAAACCCTCTCTTGGCACCCAAAAATCTTCCCTTGAGTAATGGCAAAAATCTAAGTTTGGGGGAGAGACAAGAAAGGCACCAATGTGGTAAAAAGGCATAAAAGCAAAAAGAAAAGGAAGGCAATGAAAATAAAAAGAGGCAAAAAGAAAGACAAAAGTGAAAAATACCCAAAAAGCGGATTCAAAGTCAACAAAAAGTGAAAAAAGATGCGAAAAAGGTGAACAAAAAAGGAAAAAGGTTTGAATTGCAAAAGAAAGAGTGACATTGTGTCTATCTAACCCCTTGAAAGAAGAAATACTCAAATGAGTCAAGAAAGTATGCCAAAACAAATCAAAAGAAGTGCTTAAGGGAAGATTGAACCCATGTGCACGAAAGCATATCCTACCTTTACCCAAACACCTTCACAATGACTCCTCAAAAGCCCTACATGATCTTGAGTTGAGAGAAGCCTTCATTAGTGGACACTTACATGAGGGGCAAGCATATGGTACTTAGAGCCGAACTTAGGGTCTCTTCCTTGTGAGAGATGAGCGAGAAATCCTTCCACCTCGATTTGTGTGCAAATACTCTAAAAGGTGAGGTTCACTTAGGGAGAGTCGAGGATGTGTGAGTTGGGTTCCACAATTACCAAAGTACTTGAAAAAGGTTCCTTGATGAGATGTGTCAACCCTTGATGCTCTTGTGTCACACTTGATCCATAAGTTTTAAAAGCTAAAATGTGTTAATGACGCATTCGCATTGAGGGCAATTGTTAGTCCCAATTGATGCTTGATTAAGGTTACTTTAGGACAAACAGGAATTACTTGGATGTTTTCTATTGAGGGGTAGCTCTCACTTTAATTGCTTTAGGACAAGCAAAGGTTTAAGTTTGGGGGAGTTGATAACTATGAACTGTACATATTTTGTACCCCTTCTTACCTGAGCTTTGTGCATAAATTGCTCCAGATTAGTCCTGAATTGCTTACAAGTTGCGATTGATTGCAGGTTTGAGCGACTAGATGATGAATATCACAAATCGGCTCAAAAAGGAGTGAAATCTACCAAACGACAAAAGATGATTGAAAGTGGGAAATAGGAGACCTGCGCGGACCGCACTGTTTTGATGTGCGGCCGCACAGGAAGGTTCTTAAAGCTACCAAGTTCAAGCTTAACCTGCGCGGTCCGCACTGCTTTGCCACACGGCCGCGCAGGAAAGTTCAGAGAATCAGCAAAAGTGAAGAAAATCCACGCGGACCGCATCCATTTCCACGCGGTCTGCAATGATGAGAGATCAGAGGCTCAGTAATTCAAGGCAAAGTCCCACGCGGCCGCACACCAAAACAGTGCGGTCCGCATGGGTAAAAGTTCAGAGAGTCAAAATGGGACAAAATTCTACTGTACGGCCGCGCACCATTTCCACGCGGTCCGCATGACTCAACCTATGCGGCCGCGTACCATTTCCACGCTGTCCGCTTGACTCAACCTATGCGGCCGCGTGACATTTCTATGTGGTCCGCATCCCCAAGTCCAGAAGCACAGATCTAAAGACCAGTTGCCCTACGCGGCCGCATGTCGTTTCTATGCGGTCCGCGTCAGACCCTCAGGGGTATTTTTGTCCGGTTTTTCCTGTGGAGTATAAATAGAACATTTTACTTTTTTAGGTCAAGTTTTAGCAATCTGTTTTAGCAGCTGAGCACGAGACACTTTGTATTAGCCTACTTTAAGCAATTTTCTCTTGTAATTAACGTGGATTCAAGTAGATTAAGCTTGTAGGTAATGATTATGTTAATTTCTTCTAGTATTTCTTCTATTTCTACTTCTTCCATGTCTAGCTAAACCCATTAGCTAGGGTTGTGGCTCAACCCTAGTGTGGGTAATTAATGGGTGTTTTTGCTTAATGCTTGGATGATGTTGGGTGTTTGGTATTTGGGTTGATTGTATGTTTTCACTTAGATTTGGTGGTTGCAAACACTAAGTCTAGCTTAGTGGGTCTTGACTCTTCTTGAGAAAGAGAGTCTATGACCTCACAATTAATCCAACAAGGTTTTGGGATGGACCCATGAGAACGGTAGTACCAAGTAACGGGTTAAACCTTAAGAGAGTAACTACACAACTTGAACCTTAAAGTTGCTTGGGCAAATTAGCCTACCTAATTGGTCTCGAGAGAGTCAATTGGTCAAAATCACTCTCTCTACCGAGAGGTGTGAGAGTGAGTGTTAAAGTGCAACGGTTATCCATATTCCCCTTAATTATCATCCTTGTATTAGAATTCTATACCCGTTAATTAGTCACCTAGGTGAGCGCTATGACCCTAGTGCTTTTCTCTTATTGAATACAACTAGCATTATTTCTCAGCAAAATTTAGTTTACAACTGTAGTTGATACATTTAGTTGATAAACAAAAGAAAAACCAAAAATGATAGAAGCAAAATTAGAAGCCAAAATGTGTTTCTAGGCTTCACAAATACTCGACTCCCAAATCTAGCTCCCTGTGGATATTGACCCCGATACCGCTATTGGGTAAAAGTAATTAGCGCCCACTCTTCCTAAGGGTTGAGTCCGCGCCGATCATCGACCATACTCGATCCTTCATATAAGAGATAATCTTGCTGGTAAAATAACTAGGAGTGCCCTTCGACTCTAATCGAGGCAACCCTAGCAATGCTAAGGTCATAGTCTTGGTGTGATAGTCCAATATATCATGATAAGGTAACAAACAATCCATCCCCAAAATAACATCAAAATCAACCATATCGTGAAGTAGGAGATCTAAGCTAGTCTCAAGACTCCCAATATTAACCACACACAAATGATAGACCCGTTATACAATAATAGAATCCCCCACTGGTGTGGACATATACACGGGAGCATTCACAGAATCACGAGGCACAACCAAATATGAAGCAAAGTAAGATAACACATATGAGTATATAGACCCTTGATCAAATAGAACTGAAGCATCTCTACTGCAAACTGAAACAGTACCTATGATAACAACGTCGAATAACTTAAGCCTCAGGCATGGCTGGGAAGTATAACATCGAGGCTGGGGCCCACCACCCTGGGTCATATCCCTAGGACAGCCCCTTGCTTGCTGGCCTCCCCCTCTAGCAGCCTAGCCTCCACCTCTAATGGCCTGACCTCCACCTCTAGCGGCCTGACCTCAACCTCTGGCTCCCTGACCCCTACCTCTAGTTGTCTAAGTGGGCGGTGTCAGAATCATGGCATGAGAACCCTGCTGCTATGACTGGACACCCACTAATCTCAGACAGGTCCTTCGGATATGCCCATACTCACCACACTCGAAACATCCATCCTGATACTATGACTGTGGAAACTGAGACTGACCCTGACGGGCCAACTAGCCACGAAAATAACTCTAAAGAGGAGGTGCTCTGATAGAAGCTGGTGGTGCACTATAAGATGGCTACCCTGAAGGAGGTACATAAGGACCACGACTCTCTGAAGCTCCATAGGATGTCCGAAGTACTAAATGAAATGGCCTGGGAGGATGGACCATACCAAAATTACCTCGACCTCCAGATGAGGTCCCACTGAATCCGCCGGAGTGACGCAACCTCTTGTCAGACCCCTAACTACTCCCCTGAGCTAGAACTATCTCAACTCATCTAGCCACATTGGTTGTATACTGGAAAGAAATCTCACTATTTATCTCCTTAGCCATCTGCAATCTGATAGGCCGAGCAAGTCCCACAATAAACCTCCTCACCCTCTTTCTCCCGGTAGGAAGTATAAGAAGATAATGACGTTCCAAATTAACAAATCTAGTCTCGTACTGAGTGACAGTCATAGAACCCTGCTGAAGGTGCTCGAACTGCCTCCGGTAATCCTTTCTCTAAGTGATAGGAAGATATTTCTCCAGAAATAGCTGAGCGAACTGGTCCCAAGTAAGAGCCGACGACCCAACTGGTCCGACCATACAAAAATCCCTCCATCATTTCTTGGAGTAACCTGACAAACAAAAGGTAGCAAAGTCAACCCCATTGGTCTCCACTATCCCCATGTTCCGCAATACCTCGTGACAGCTGTCTAGATAATCCTGGGGATCATCTGAAGATGTGCTGCCATAGTGAGTGGTGAAAATCTTGGTAAAGCTATCCAATCTCTATAAAGCCTCAGAAGACATAGTTGATTCATTATCGGTGTGTGTTGTAACTCCCGGCGTAACTACCCCAACTGGCTGAGCTGTTGGAGTCTGAAACTGGGGAGCCATCTGCTTCAGAGTATGAGTAGCGGGAGTCTAGGTTCCTCCCCCAGCCTGTGAGACAGCTGGTGCTACAGGAAATATGTCAGCTTGAACAACACTCTCCATAATACCCACTAGACAGACCAAAGCATCTTGAAGTACTGGGGTAGTGATTAACCCCTCTAGAACCTGAGATGGCCCTGCTGGAACGGTCTAGGCTGGAGCCTCCTCATCAAACTCTAACCGAGACTCCACCATTGGTGCTGCTACTCGAGCTCTGGGTTGAGCCCTGACCCTGCCTCGGCCTTTAGCACGGCATCGGCCTCATTCCCTGCCCCTTATAGGAGCTGCCACTAGGGACTCTTGATGCTGCTCAGCTGAAAAAACGGTACGTGTTCTTGCCATCTACGAAGGAACAAGAGTAGAGAGTTCAATTAGCATTGAGAGATCAAATTTCACGATAGAGAAGAATAGAAGTGAAATTGTTCCTAAACTCTGTAGCCTCTGGGGGATAACTACAGATGTCTCTGTACTAATCCTGCAGACTTTACTTAGCTTGTTTATGAATTGTGAGACCTAGGAAACCTAGTGCTCTGATACCAACTTGTCATGACCCGGAATTCCCACCAACGGAACTGTGATGGCGCCTAACATCACATTTGCTAGGAAAGCCAATGTTAGAGTTTTACTGACCACTTTCCTTTATATTTCATTTAATAAAATTTAACAAGCTAGAACAGGTAGAATTAAATGCGGAAGTAAGTAAATTACCTTTTTATCCATATACTATTACCAATAACATTGCTATCACTACCCAGAATCTGGTGTCATAATCCACGACCATACTATGATTTACTACAAATATCGGTTTAAAAGAAAGTACATCTGTTTTGAAAAGAAAGAAAAACAGAAATGTAGAAGGGGGTGCCAGGGCCTGCGGATGCCAGTAGGACTACCTTGGGTCTCCAAACTGTGAACCTGCAGCCAATCTCTCAATCATCCACTACGAAAGTAAGTAAATAACCTTTTTATCCATATACTATTACCAATAACATCGCTATCACTACCCAAAATCCAGTGTCACAATCTACGAACATACTATGATTGACTATAAATACCGGTCTGAAAGAAATTACATCTATTTTGAAAAGAAAGAAAAAATAGAAATGTAGAAATGTAGAAGGGGATGCCATGGCCTGCAGATGCCGGCAATACTACCTTGGGTCTCCAAACTGTGAACCTGTAGCGAATCTCTCAATCAGATACTACCTGCTCCAAAATCTGCACAGAAAGTGCAGAGTGTAGTATTAGTACAATCGACCTCATGTGCTGGTAAGTGCCGAGCCTAACCTCGATGAGGTAGTGACGAGGCTATGGCGGGGAAATTACAATATAACCTGCATACAGTATATAATAAAGCGAAAAAAAGAAGTACGGGACAAAATGAACAGTAACTTGCAGCAAAAATGAATACAGAACTTAAGTATCTTATGAGTACCCAGTTATAACCAATCCTTAAGTGTGATACAAAACTACAGAATAACTTCACAACAGAAGAAGGATACATAAACACATAAACTGATGTCGCACGCATCTTGATCCCACCATATAATAAGTAACAATATGAACATTCGCCCTTATTACTCCATATCAATCCACCCTTATTCCTCCTGTTGTGGAGTGAAACCCGATCCCACCATACAATAGAAATCCACCCTTATTACTCCTCAATATATCATCTTTATTCCTCCAGTTACGGCGCGCAACCCAATCCCACCATATAATAACATTTCACCCTTATTCATCCTCAACATATCACCCTCATTCCTCTTGTTGCGACGTGTAACCCGATCCCGCCATATCAGTACAAATCACATAATAAGAACAGAAATTTCACAATTTAGCTCAATTTTCCCACAGTGTTTAAACCTCAACTAAAACAAACGGAAAGCGGTACAATTATGAAACTCCACTCAAATTATACTACTCAACAGAACGAATCCAAGTATACTAATAACACAAATAACCAGCTTAAAATAATAATATGAAACAATGAAACTACGTGGTATCCAATACTTTTAACAACAAAAACAATATCCGTCAAGTAGCAACAAATCATAGAAATATCAATAAAGCATGTAGCAGTTAAGGCAAGGAACAATATATTAAGAACGGGAAGGGAACAGTCAAAACAGAAAAATTGGCGGCACATAGGTACTCGTCACCTCACCTATACACCGCACACATGAATTTTCACATAGCAATTATGTCGGGGATCCCTAATCCCTCGAGTCAAACTTAGACATAACACTTACCTCAATCCAACGACCAACTCAAAGCTCGATTACCATTTTTCCTATAGTTTCCACCTCCGAACCACTAGTATGTAGTCATAATTAACTTAACAACATCAATTTTTGCTAAAGAAATTAATTCAAATACATAATTATAAGTTTCCCACCATTTCCCCCCAAAAGTCAAAAACCAACCCCCGAGCCCGCTTGGTCAAACTTAAAATTCAGGCCAAAACCCAATTAACCATTAACCCCCAAGTCCGGATATACAATTGGTTTTGGAATCCGACCTCAATTTGGGGTCTGAATTTCCAGATTTCTAAATCCCTAATTTTTACCCAAAAATCCTCAATTCCACCATGAAAATCCTAGATACTAGGATGAAATCTTGTAAAAAGAGGTAAAAGATTGAAAAAAACTAGTTAAGAATAACTTACTAATGATTTGGAGAAGAAAACGTCTTTAGAAAATCGCCTCTTGTGTTTTAGGTTTTGAAAAATTGGAGAATGTATGAAAAATCCCGTCCAAAATCATTTTTGACCAGTTGTAGGTATCGCATTTGCGATCAGGGATTCGCAAATGCGAACCCCGCAAATGCGAACTTCACTTCACAAATGCGAAGACTGACCTGGGCCTGCTAACATCGCAAAGGCGAATAATTGTTCGCAAATGTGACATGCGCTAATCGCAATTGCGATCTTGAGCTTCGCAATTACGAAGGTACCCTCCCAGCTCTACTGCTCGCAAATGCGAAGTTTGCAGACCAGAAGCATACCAGCAAAATTTCTTAAGTCCAAATCACTTCGTAGCCTATTTGAAACTTACCCAAGCCCTCGGGGCTCCAAACCAAGCATGCACACAAGTCTTAAAACATCATACGAACTTGTTCGTGCGATCAAATCGCTAAAACAACACCTAGAACTATGAATTTAGCACCAAATTGCATGAAATTTTCAAGAAAGTTTTAAAACTTCTATTTTCTCAACCGAAGGTCTGAATCACGTCAAATCAATTTCATTTCTTACCAAATTTCACATATTAGGTATAAATATCATGACAGACTTGTATCGGGCTTTGGAACTAAAATACGGGCTTGATACCAATAAGATCAAATATTAACCAAATTCTTAAAACCATTATAATTTCAATATTCCAATTTTAATCAAAAATTCATATCTTAAGCTAGTGACCTCAGAATTCGATTCCGGGCATACACCCAGATCCCATATTTTATTACGGATCGGGATCGTCAAAATGCAGGTCGGGGTTCCTCTACTCAAAATATTGACCGAAGTCAACCAAAATCAACTTTTTAGGCTAATAATTATTATTTCATCAATTTTCCACATAAGAGCTTTCGAGAAACTCGCTCGGACTGCGTACACAAATCGAGGAGGAATAAAATAAGGTTTTGAAGGTCTCGAAATATGAAATCGAGTTCTAAATTTTAAGCTGACCTTTTAGGTCATCACAGAAAGAGATTTGGTAGGTAAGGTAGGTCTTGTAATGGAGTGAAGATGTCCAAATGCAGTCCACTATCAAACCTCAACTTTGGGAGACCCAGTAGGTGAATTTAGACTTCCCCTTTTTGACAATACTAAATATTTACGTTGGATCTCTAAGTAGTTAGATACGGTCTTGAGGTAATTTGACATATTAAGTAATCATGATTCAACGATAAAAATATTTGTAAAAAGCACAGGTCATATGAGTACTTTTGTTAATTAATTTAGCCTAATCATTATCTCCTTTTTAGGCACTTTTTATGAAGTTAGATTCGTACATAAACGAAGAGACGATGAAAAGGAGAAAGAGTAGCAAAGTTAATAAGTTATAACGGGGTGCCTAATTCGACTTTTTGTTTGTCCTTTAAGATGAAGCTTCATCCTATTTATTTAGAAAAAAATACACTTTTTATTTGTTGGCACAATTGTTCGACCAAAAAGATTTAGACTTTTTATTGAACTAATTAAATAAGAAGATTTGAGGTAAACTCTAGACTACGATAATTTACCCTAGATCTAAGATAGAAGATAAGAATAAGCAAACATAACTAAACATAAAATTCAACTACAACAATGATTAAATCCCATTATGTGAGGAAAGGATGATGATTTCCATAATTTTAAATGATAACAAAGAATACATAGATGAAAAGGGTCACTGTTCTTGAAAAAGGTTGACCCCCATACACTTTGATCTAGTGCTACTAATGATGGATATTGGGGATCTAAGCTTCCTTGCTATTTTCTCCTTAGCAGGGAGAAAGAGATGAAGATCTTCGTTGATCTGTAAAGATATGTCTATCTCTATGTGTGAATTTTTGTGTCAGTCCCCTTCTTCTTCTTCTCACTTAGTTTATATACTAGGTATTATCGTTTACCCAACGATCATTAGCCATAACACCTAAGTCATTTTATCATATTACTAGGTGAATCTCTGAAATGCCATAATATTTAATTCGTTGTTCAAGCATTCTGAATACACGACCTCGATCGCGGCCGAGGTGCGTGTCGTTATAGCGATGTATGGATACAACTTTGGCCCAAGCGACATTTTGCCATTCCTATTCATGCGGATTCTCATCTAGTCAGATTTTGACCCATATAGTTATTCCCTCCTCCTATTGGGATCGTCTTTTGGTGAGCTCGATGGGCGGACTCTATCAATTCGAAAGTTGTGAGAAATTTGAGAACTTTATGCGAGAGGCGAGTACCTCGTGGCAAGGTAGTGACGTGACATTTCGAGAGCTACATCAGATCACCACGTCAGTTCTGAATATCATTAAAACTCCTCATGCGTCATTATGGTGCATGTTTTCTATGCATTGCATCATTTCCCGTGCCCTTTCCTTTTTCAAAATGGCGGTGTTTGGTTTTCCCGCTAAGGGCATCTATATCCCTATAAATAGGGGAAAATATTACATTTGAATGTTATGCTTCCTAATCGCTCAAGAGAGACTTTTGCAGCTTTTCTTCTTCTCTTTCAGTTTCTCACACTTATTTTTCTGTTAAAAATTCCTGTGGTCGCTACCTTTTTCCCTTATCATTCCTGCTTTTCGCAATAAAAGAAGAGATAGCTAGTGTATCCTCCAACCCTGATAGAGTCGTTGGTGCTCTGGTGCCGAAAAACAATATACCCCTACTCGAAGAGGGAGTGGGTCTGGCAGAGGACGAGAGTTTTCCAGTGGTAGATGAGGTGGTTTTTTGCATATGAAAGGCGAGGACTGACTTCAATAGCCCTGCTGGAGATGAGTCGAAACCTGTTCTTTCTACGATGGATGCTTCGGCTGTCATGCCCCAATCTCGGGAGGCGCAACTGGCGCTTAACCAAGTGAACCCGACTGAGCAAGATTTTTGGACTTTTTTCTACCTAACTCATTATGATCAAGAAAACATATTTTCATTAATTAGACCGTAGGAGAGATCGTACATGAAAACATTGCTAGTTCATTTTACATTACATTCCGTACACCATAGTTAAGTCCCCAAAATTTCATGCAGTTTACAGTTTGGTAGAACAAGAGTTTAGATTACAACATAGTCCAATGACCCATCCAACACCCGTACACAACCCACACAAATGTCTACGGAGCCTCTAAGAATACAAAAGATAGTAGTGATAATGCCAGCAACAAGGCCCCAGCTATACCTCAAAAATGTGGTAACTTATAACAAAAGATATACTGCATGGCCCCTGGAAGAGAAGGGGCTCACTAAGACTATTGAGAGGAGGGTGCACCGCTATCTGTGATCGGCATTGTCTGTTATGAAACTATACTACATCCATTCAAAGAGGTAGCACCCCCGGCAAAAGGCGCGTTATTATTGCCGAATAGTACTAGTATGTATAACTAAATATCATCTCATTAGAAAGAACAATAATACAGGAAGAAGATAATCATAAGGATCAACACAAGCCTTAAACGACATCACAACATCATTTAAAGATCACATAGCTTTCAGATAGTTTCCATAGCCTTAGGTTGGGACATTTTAATACTATTACAGCATCATCCACAATACCACCACTTTCTTGTGTGGAGTCCGATCACGACTCGATCAGCTAGGTTGTCTCATTTGAGACATGTAACTCAATTACAATTTCATTCTCACTTTCTAGTTTAAATATCAGCACAATACCACCATGTGTACGGCATGGTGTCTGATCACGGCCTGATCGGCTAGGCGTCCCACCAAGATATTTCCATGTTTCATCAATCATCACATTTCAAATTTATTCCACATATATCAATTCATTGGCACTTATAGCCACAATTATTACATCATACTTGGCACTAGGCCACATTTCATAACTCAAACTCTTTTCCCCCACATTTCACATCATTGCCACTTTCAATATTAAACCTTTTAATTCAAGATAATAGGCACATACGAGAGTAATTATAAGGCGTAAGTATAAAGAGGTTTTCACATGTTTCGGCATAACAATCTTAATTCAAACTCGACTTGAAGTCTAGGCATTTTAGCACATGTTCCAAATTCTTAACACATTCTCAATTGACAAAATAACATAATGAAAGCATTGAGACATACCTTGCACATATATTCTTGCAACACAAATTCATTTGAAATAGAAATCACTACATCGATCACTATTCGGAACTTACAACATTTGCATGGACACCAAGTGGGTTCGATTTCTAAGAAGAGGTGGTTTTAGCCATACATACCTAAATAGAGCTTTCCTTAAATTCTTACAATAATTTCGGAACTCTTAGCAACTTCGATCTATTTTATGAGCATTACAAATTGAACCAAAAATTAGATAGATGATCAAGACTCTAGCTCTTTTGAGCACATTATCAAGCACTAAATGTGCATTATGTCTTTTAAGATCTCTTGGGTCTTTCACCAACCCATACCCCATCTCTTACCATTTTTAGCGCACAATCCTCCTACACTCTTCCATTATACATGCATGCAAAATAGATACAACCTCAAGCCCATGAACCCTCTTTTTAATTGCTCATTTTAGTAGGAATTTTTGAAATCAAAGGTTGGGGCGCAGATTCATACCTCTTAGGATGAAGGCTTAGGAAACTTTACTTGAAAATCTTCAAGGATTGGGCAAGGATTGAAGAGTGAGTTGGTGAGGATCACTTTCTCCCTCTAGAACTATTTCTCTCACTTTAAAGGCATTAGAAAATAGCTCAATATGGCCTAATGGGGTGTTTTTAACTGTATGGGGTCGGGTTTTAAAAGTTAGAAATAGGAGCCCTGACTCAAATCTATGGTCGCATAACTATTATGTGGCCTGCAAAGGGACCGCAAAAGTAGCCCTCAAGGGCTTGAATTTTCTACCCGGGCATGCAACCAATACGCGGTCTGCATACCTATTCTACGGTCACATAATGCGCCATAAAACTACCACTCGCAAAAGCCCAAGGAGGTTATGCGAGGACTATGCAGCCTACACATTGATTATGCGATTGCCTAATTGGCTGCATAGTTGTCCTCAAAATTAGCTAACTTTATGCCTCACTCTACAACAAATATGTGGTCCGCCTAGTGATTACGCGGCTGCATAATGGGATGCGGAAATGTGTTCTTCTACAAAACATTTTCCTTAACTTTTTAGTGCATAGCTCGATCCAAAAAGCCCAAACTGGGTCTTTGAGTAAAAATTTCACGGGGCCTTACAGCGGCGCTCACGGCATTCAAAGACGATTGGGGAATTTATCTACAATACATGTTTCACCTCTTTGCCCCCCATTTTCACAAGGGCACGATGATTCACCTGCGTCACCGAGAAACTAAGGGTTTTGTGGTGAAGATTGATGATAAGTCCAATCGCTGCTTTTGGGAGAACTTCTTCTACATTCAAATAAAGCACGTGGTATCGAACCTTGTGGGGTTTCTTGAGACATGGAATTTCGCAAGTAGGTCTCCCTTTTCTTTTATTATATTATATTTTTTTGAATATGGCTGTTGGTCGTCTCCTTTTAGTGATCGTTGAGTGTTTTCTGTTTCTGCAGCCGAGGGGGTACCTCCTTCATAAGTTACCAATATTCGCGAATGGGTGAGCTCGATTCTGACCCATACGATGGGGATTCGTGAATGGGTGTCTTTCCACAAGAGGTTTGGGTGCAAACCTTTTGTCGGTAAGTCGACTTATTTCGGCCTTAGTTGCTTTGTTCTTTGCTCCGTCATTTTCTTTATCTTATATCTTTGTTTGGTTGGATTTCTCATTGGCAGATCGGAGAGGAGCGAGAAAGGCAAGGGCTCCTATCCTACTCTTTTCACCAACCGACTTCCTCTACCCGGCCCGTACCAAAGGTAACTATGGATGAGGGCATCCAAAGTTTGGTTGCTCAGCAGAGCGCGTCCGCGATCGAACCTGTTCGTTTGGAGGTTGCTCTTCGGTCGGACACTTCGGTTCCCACAATTTGTTCAGCGGACGAACCTTCTCGTGGCAGTGGATGAAGAGGCTCCATCAATGAGTCAGAGGATAGTGTCGGAGGGGTCATCTTTGACTGAAATGCCCTCGAGGGGTGACCTTGTTTTGGCAGTGTCTGAAGCTAGCGGTGATGCCAGACTTAGTATGGAGGCGATGCCCGTGACGGGTGTGGAAGAGGCTGTTGTAGCAGTGGGATAGAGTTTCGAGGCTGTTGTAATTATTGTGAGCAGCCCATCGATGTCTTGGCAGACCCATACCCCATCTTCGGCTAATGAGAGGTTGAATGGCGTAGTGGTGTGAGCACATGATTTTTACCCTATATATGAGTTTATTCCTATAAGATTCAAATAAACATTTTTTCCTTATTTTTACAATGTATGTGAATTTTGTGTTGATTGTTTGCATGTTATGTGCGCATGTTAAATCAAATAAAAAATACAAAAAAAATATGCATTTACAGTTAGGAAATTAATTTCACCTGTAGTAGGTATTAATTTATTTTAACAATTTAAAGAAAAAAATCAAAATAACATTTTGTGCTTTAATTGAAAAATTGTCGTAAATAAACATTAATTAGTTCAACAATTTTAATAAAGTCAAAATAAATACAAATAAAAATACAAAAAATGAGAAAATACAAAGAAAGGGAAGGAAGATAATTGGGCCATTAAATCAGATTTGCCAAGCCCAAAACGCCCATCAGCGACCCAACCCAATGCATCATCCACCCGGCCTGCCCTATCCATTAACCAAAACGACGTAGCTTTAACTTTAAACTACGTCGTTTTGGTTCATCTCTACCTTTAAACGACCGATTCCATTACATTTCATAAAAAAACATTATAACCCTAATTCTCTAAAAATAAATCAATACAATTACCCTGTTATATCATCGTTGTCATCCGTCGCCGACCACCTCCCCGCCGCCCGCCGGAAATCATTCACGGCGGCGGTGGACTTCCATCTCCGACCAAACCAACGTCAAAAGATTCCCCTTTCCCTCCTCTCTTCTAATCCCTAATCTTTTTCCCATAAATCCCATCCGAATCTGCTAAAAACCTCAAACCCTAGGCACCGCCACCATCACCTACGGCGGCGCCGCCACCCTAGACCTCACAAACTCATACCCCAAGCTCTTCCCACCCTCTTTATACCTGGAGTATGTTCTTTTCTTCACCCTCATCAAAAAATCATTTGAAGGAATTATCCGGAGGTTACACTGGTTTTCTCACAACCGGAACTATTTTAAAAGAGGAAAGAAAAAAGAGCAAATTAATAGTGAAGAAAGAGAGAAGCTAAGTTCTTTTTCTTTCAATTCTTTTATATATGCATGTTCTTTTTCTTCTTTCTGATTTTAGCCTGCTTATATGTTTCCATTTGATTTTCATTTTTTTTTTTGCCGACTTACTGATTTTATCACATTTATTAGTCAAAAATAAAATGCCTCAAATAGTATACGGTTCTACTTTCATAGTTTTATTTCTAGGGTAAATTGCTTAATTATCTTTTGATTACCTCCTCAAACTGATTTTAAAGTTTCACGATTAATTTTGATTGTTCAGTATTTTGTTTAGCCTGAGTTCTAATTGTAGTTTAATATTAGATGGATTTTATCTCTAAGTACCTTATCTTTTGATTCCAGTATTAATTAGATTGATTGATTGGTTATAGCTGTTTAGCAGATTAGTTAATGTTAGGATTAGGAGTAATTCTGATGGTTGGTATTAGTTAAATATTTAAAACTAAAAATTTAAAAGGGGCATAATTATCATAGGATTCCGGGGTCTCTTGGGGATAAAAGGGGGGGCAACAGTAATTTTAAATGGGAAGTGAGGTTGGTAATTCAGTCAAATAAATAGGGGCATTATGGGTAGTCAAAAGGGTAGAATTGGTAAATATTAAAAAGGAAGTGAGGTTAGAATAGACAATTCAAGGGGTAGGAATATAGTAGAATTAGCTAGAACCTTCTAGAATGGGTTCTAGTGCAAGTTTTAATAAAATAAATGTAGTAACTTGTCTAACAAGTTAAAAAATGAGGGACTCTTAGATAATTACCAATTTTAAATTTCCCTCCAAATTCCAACTCTATAAATAGGCAATTTCAGCCATAATTCAGAGACTTTTTGAACCCTATAAGCTTTAGAACCCTAGAAAAATCCCAAAAAATATCTGCCCATTCCTAAGTCTAAATTTCAAAATTTCAGATCTTCAATATCTCTTTCACATCTGATTTTCTCTTAAATATTAAAAAAAAAAAGAGAGAAACAATCATATTGATTCATTCAAGTAGTATTTTAATTCAGTTGTGGGTAAAACTGAGGACAAATAAGTCTGTTTTGTGATCAATTTGCTGTTGGTTGCATTTCTGGATTCATATCTGATTTTTAATGATTTGATCAAGTCAAAATCGCATCCTACATTGCTGATTGTGGTCTGTTGCTGATATTGCTGTTGGCTAGATCTATTGCTGATCGATTTTCTTATTTTTGCTGCATTATCCAGGTACACGTTCAAGTTTACATCTCTGTGTATTTGTGATTGAAAAACGAATTGAAGATATGGCCTGATTCTACTGCAATCTTCATTCTGATCAAATGATTCTGTTGTAAAATTTCTTTA
>MU787512.1:3787-32492 GCA_026770625.1 Nicotiana glauca
ACTATTTTATTTTGAATTTTTGGGAGTGATCCTCACATAGAGCAAAAATCACGTGCTCACAAGGGGTTCAGCAAGTAGCAGCAACAACAACAGTAAACACAGCTTCATGGTAGCCCCAACTACCAAAATTTTTCGAACTACATTGATCCGATTCCTTTTTAGCCAAGGATATGTAGGAAACCTTTGAAGCAAAGGTTCGGTCAAAATCGTTCAAGAAAAATGCTTCACATGGAGTATTCAAATGGGCAAAAATCGCTCGTATCCGCTCACTTTGTCTTCACACGAAAACTCTCCGTGTTTACGAGCAAAGAGGGGCAGCTGTGAGCACGTGACTTTTTCTTCACATGAATTAATCCCACAAAATCAAAACAAAAAATGTTTATTTTATTGTATGCAATTTTCTAAATTTTTGTGGTATTTTATGTCATTATTTGCATTTGTCCGTGCATGCTTATTTGTTTAAATAAATGAAAAAAATACAAAAATAGGTTGCAATTGCACTTAGGATTTAATTAGGAATTTTTGGAGTTAATCAACAATTAAGTGTTTTTATTAAAAAATGAAAATTAGAAAAATGTTTATAATAATTTATTTTTGGCATTTTTCAGTGTTTAATGTTAAAGTTGGATGATTTGAGTTTTTGATAATTATTAGTTAGAGCAAAGTAGTATTTTAAGTCAATTTGTTTTTTTTATTTGATTTGGGATTTTTGGTTTTAATTCTGAAAATAATTTAGGAAGAACAAGAATTAATAAAGAAGGAAAAAACCCGAATTTGGGCCAAGATATCCAAGCCTAAACAAAAAATTCCCCCCAGACATGTCCAAATCCACCCTTACCCAGCCCAGTCCCGGTCCAGTCCGTCTCTAGCTTCAACTGAACGACATCGTTTCAAGGTCAACAAATCTCAGCCTCTCCTCTTCCATCATCCAACGGCTGTGAAAATTCATTGCTTTTTAATTAAAATCGGTCCAGCCCCTTACTAAACTAAAAGACCCCGTTTCTCCCCCCCTGATTAATCTGGACCATTGGTTATGTTGATCCAACGGTCCAGATTAATTAATCAAGTTTCAATATACCGAACCCCCCCAAACCTAAGATGCCGATTCCCTTCCCCTCCCTCATCTCTCCATAGACCTCTCATGTAACGCCGTTGCCCTCCGCCACCGAAAATCGCCTCACGGCGGTTTCGGTGGCCCAAACACCTCCAAATTTACATCGCCTATCCACCGTAACCCCCTCATCTCCGAACTACCATCAGCTCCCCTCAATTCCTAGTCTACCCCTTCAAATATGCAAAAAACTAAGCGGCTCTTCCGCCGGCTCCGGCAGGCAACTCCCAAAACCACCCCACCTTAACTCCACAGAACTGCCTTGACTTCCGCTTCCCAAATCCAAACTCCCCTTCCAACGAATCTGCCTAGAAGTCGTGGAATGTCGTTTTGAAAGCATGAGCCCTAGCGCCGCCACAAGATTACCCGGTGGCGGCACCGCCTCAAGATTACCTGGTGGCGGCGCCGCCTCCAAACCCCACCAAATTAACACCCCTTACCCACCTTGACCTCCTCAGGCCTAATCCATCGCTGGTTTCCCTCGAACATTGACTCGTCGAATTTTAAATAAAAATAGACCTGAAAAAGTTAAGCTCCAGAGTCTGTAGATACGCGGATGAGTAAGACCAAACGAGACCTCGATCACGTGTTTTTATCTGAGAACACGTGATTGAGACCTCGTTTGGTCAAAATCAAGAGTTCGAAGAAGAACTTCAAAAATGGCCATCTGTGTTAGGTAATTCTTTTTATTTAAACTGGCATTTCATGATTTTATTTCATCTTTTTCTTTGTTGTATTCAACTTATTTCTTTTCATTATAGTCTCATCTGTCAGTCCGTTTGTGTTACATGGTTAGTTTATTACTTTGATTAATTCACTAGATTTTATTAATCACTATATCACCATCTAGTCCTTCGCCTTTGTTTCTGTGTAAAATTTATCTCTGTGTAAATTGTTTATGTGTAAAATTATAACTGTGTAAAAAAAGGGGTTGCTAATAGTTTAAGGGGTGATCAACAGAATTAGGGGTTGCTAACTTGGGTAGGGGGTACAATAGCTATAATAGTTAATAAGCATTAAGTGAGTGGAAAAATTTAGTGGGTAATTAAATTAAACGGGCTAAGTGTTAGTGGTGAATGCACTGATTGAAGGGCCTATTTAAAGGCTGAAAACAAAGGGAAAAGGGACAATTTTTTGGAAACACAAAGAAAAAAAAAAAACAGTGAGAGATTGAGAGTTTTGACACATAAAAATACAGAGAACACA
This sequence comes from Nicotiana glauca, assembly GCA_026770625.1. NCBI lineage: Eukaryota > Viridiplantae > Streptophyta > Magnoliopsida > Solanales > Solanaceae > Nicotiana > Nicotiana glauca. The sequence continues at coordinate 6,105 of MU787512.1, forward strand.
CATTGAGATAGAGGAAAAAAATGCCTTAAAATTGGAGAGTTTAATAGAGATTTAAGAGTTGAAGATACTCTGAAAAGAAGAGAGAACTTGAGAGATCTATAGAAAAGAAACAGAAGAAATTGAGGAGTTGAAAAAAAAATCCTGAAAAGAAACGACTAAAAAGTTCACAGAATCACTATTATATTGAGTTTCTTTTGTGATTTTAAAGTTTTAATGTGCTGAAACAGTTTCTGAATCATTTAAGTGTGGAATTGAATTAAGCTAGGATTTCATAAGTCTGGTTTAAAGTTTGCTGTTTGGTCTACTGTTCTACTGGCCTTTCTGAATCAATTGCACTCCTAGTTGTGTGAATCTGGGTACTTTGCTGTTGCTGTTTGACTGATTCTACATCCCTACTTCCTTGCAAATTTCTAGGTACCTTCTTAGCTCATGATTGAGGTTTGAGTGTTGAACATGTAATACAACTAAAGTTTTGATGAAATAAAGACCCCATTTGAAGCTGATTTCTCCTTTCTTTTTAATTATGTTTCTCTATAGATGTTAATTATGGTTTCTTTCTCTTCTCTAAAGTTGGTTATATGAAAATGATTTGCAGTAGCACTTTGCATATGTATTAATAAGTGAACGATGGACTTTAATCATCGAAATTCACGTTTGATGCTGTAGCAATCGTTAGTCTTGTAGGACTGAATATTGGACAATGTGTGTATTTCATGTTTGGATGGATTCATAAGAAGATATTTGTTATCTTTGTTGGTCTAGTTTGTATTACTCTTTGGATCATGTACAAATCTGTGTAAGTCACTGATTTAGGAATCAATCTTAGTACATCGTAGGCTGCTTTCATTTTGTTTAGCATAAGTCATGGCTTCAGGGGTTGCTTGATAGTTATGGAAAGTCATTGAGTGGTATGGAGATGTATATTAATAGTTCTTGATAAATTTATTCAGAGTGTGCTTTGAGAACTTGATAATTTCTGCTCTCATGATACCAGTTTAAAGATCTTAAGGTTATCACATCTGAATATTGGTTTGATTGTTCTGCACTTTAAATTTCAGCATATGCAAAATAGATGTATAGGTGTTAGTAAAACAAAGTGTGTTCATCAATATTTAAGGTTTACATAATCATTTTTTCCATTTTATTGTTTTGGCTCCAATATTGGGATAAGGAAGATTTGAGGCCATGATAGAAATTATTTTTCAAATCACATTGATGCTTGGTTAGAAGCCATGAATGCAGTATACTTTCAATGGTGATATTAATTGTCTGTGAGCTTTGTCGTGTCAGTTATTATCCTTGTTATAGAATAAGATTTGACATCAAATATACACTTTATAACTGTTTTAAAATTGGAAGAAATGATCAGTACTGGTTTTAGTCCCAAGTTTGCCCATGAAGAACGCAATGTATTCCTTGTAGTGGTAGTGAATCACACAGTTGGGTCTTCGTCTTTGGCCCAAGAAGGCCTGATGCTTCTTGGCAGAATCAGCCCAGTTTTAGGCCCTAATTTGGGTCCGATTTCCTTTAATTATGGGCTGTTGTCACTTGAATCCGGGAGTCATCTTTTCCAAAAGTGGGCCAATATAATGTAACCTATCCTAAGTAGTTGTGGTATGCCATAATAGATAATAAATGTTCCATGGCCTTTGGGTTAGTCTAGATATAAAATTGATTAATTTTCGTAGTAAGCCTTTAGGACCGTTTAATATACAATTGTGGTTGCGTATACGTTCGCGTAACATGACTGTAATTCTAAAAATTAATCCGGAGTATGCGTTCGTAACAACTTATGGCCCTCATGAGTTAAGTTAGCAACTTAGTTAGAATAATTCGAGGAGCACTATGCCAGATAAAAGTGATAATTGCGTGGCCCTCGTGTAAATTAGCTTTAGTTCAACCTTAGAATTGGAGGCATGCCATTTAGCAAATTCTCTGGCCCTCGCAAAAAGTGCAAACGCGTAGTTACTTTAGACGCGTATTTAATACTCTACTTTCCTAAAATCGGGTGCACATTTATGTGACCCAAATCCAAATCTTAACGATGTTAAAATGTGTCAAAAACCACGGGTACATTTATGTGATGTAGTTTGAGACGTGTTTTAATAATATTGCAATTTTCTTTAAAAAATAATAATAAAAGCAGTTAAAAGTTAAAATTTGCACAGAGGTTCATAATTGTTAAAAATAAAATAATTTAAGCCGAATATGACAGTTGAGTGACCGTGTTAGAACCACGGAACTGGGAAATGCCTAACACTTTCTCCCGGGTTAACAAAATTCCTTACTTGGATTTCTGGTGCGCGGACTGTTAAATAGAGTCAATATTTTCCTCGATTCGGGATTCAACCGGTGACTTGGGACACCATAAAATTATCCCAAGTGGCGACTCTGAATCCTTTAAATAAATCCCGTTTTGATTGTCCTTTAATTGAAAAAACTCCCTTTATTATGCCCTTTCGGGAGTGGTGTAGGTAAAAAGGAGGTGTGACAATACTCCCTCTTTTGACCTTGCAAATTCTATCCCTAGGAAGTACCTCAACTCTCCTAGGTCTTTTAACTTGAACTTATGGTGTAATGCAACCTTTGTATTCTGAATCTCCTCTAGATCATTTCATGTTATAAGTAAGTCATCTAAATATATCAGCACATGCACAAACTTATTTTTGTCAGCTTTGGTAAAAAATGAATAATCATATTTGCTTTGTGCAAGACCAGAATCCAAGAGAGCTTGAGTTAGTTTTAAATTCCATTTCCTGGATGTGTTACTAAAGCCTTGAGGAAGGGATATGTACACCTCTTCCTCAAGGTCACCATTGAGGAAGGTATTATGAATATCTATTTGGAAAATAAGGTAGCCCTTAAGTGCTGTAGTAGCAACTAAAGTGTTTACAGTAGTGAGCTTGGCCATAGGGGAGAAGGTGTCATGGAAATCCAGATCTGCTTGTGTGTAGCCTTTAACAACCAGTCTAGCTATAAATCTCTCTACTGAACCATCTACATTGTACTTAATCTTGTACACCTATTTGCAACCAATGGGGACTTTACAAGCAGGTAGATCCACTACTTTTCGTGTGTGGTTTTGCTCTAGAGCCTCAATTTCCAATTGCATGGCTTTAATCCACCTAGCATCTTTACTAGATTGAGACAAAAAAGAGGGTTCGGTGTCTGAAGAAAAACAAGCAAGGAATGACCGAAAGTGTGAAGGTAGATAGGAGTAGGAAACAAATTATTGAATGGGATAGGAAGAGGAAGAAGAAGTGGTAGGTAAGGGGGTGTACATAATTAGTTAACCAAATAGAAGGTCTGGTTACCCTTCTTGACCATCTAAGTTGATCAAGAGTGGTAGTTACAAGAGTAACAGAGGTAGGAGAAGGGGTAGGAGAGGTTGGCATATGTTCAGAGGAGATAACAAGTGATGACGAGTCATGGGAGATACGATAGACTCAATTAGTGAAGCTAAATTGAGGGAAAGCTTAGGTATAAGATTAAGAAACGGATCAGGATTAAAATGAGCAGAAGAGGATGCATTGGAAGGAAGGAAATGAGATTTGAGGAATTTTAAAGAAAAGATATGTTATTTGAACACGATATTCCTGTTAAAAAAGAATTTTCCAGACTCAATGTCGTAGAGTCTGTAACTCTTTTGATTTAAAGAATAACCCATGAAGATAGCAAACCAAGACTTGGCAGAGAACTTATCACTATAGTGGGATCTTGTGGCATAACACAAACACCCTAGTTCTTATATGATGTAGTCTATGAGGATAACCATGGAACAACTCATATGGAGTCTTTCCATTCAAAACAGTGGCTAGAAGAATACACTCACCCCAGCACTATAAAGGAATGTGGGCTTGAAATCTGAAGCCTCTACTAACTCAAGAAGGTGTCTATGTTTCTTTTTCACTACCTCATTTTGTTGAGGGGTGTGACACAACTACTTTGATGTATAATTACTTTGGATTTAAAATGAGTTGAACAAAGTGTATTAAAGAATTCATAACCATTGTCTGATATAAAGGTCTTAAAATTGGAAGAAAATTAGTTTTCAACCAGTTGAAGGAAATCATTCAGAACAACAAATACATCATTTTTGACTTTTAACAAGTAGGTCCAAGTCATTCTAAAGTAATCATCAACAAGTGTACGGAAATATCTAAAGCCATAATGAGTAAAGACTCTATATGGACTCCAAACATCCATATGCACCAATTCAAATGCAGGAGTGGACTTCGACGTACCAACAGGAAATGGCAACCTAGTTTTTTTAGCTAAAGGAAAAATTGAACAACTACGTTATTTGACTTTGACAAGTGATTTCTAATTGCAGGAATTTTTAGTAGAATAGTTTGATATGCATGACCAAGTCTTTGATCCCACAAAATATTTGAGTTATTTTGGAGAGAAGAGGACAAACACTTGGTGGCAGGAGCAGCATCAGGTGTGCAAGGATTGAGAATGTGGAGCCAATTCTTTTCATTACAAATTTCATTCACCTTGCAACTGAAGAGTTCCTGAACCAGGTAGAAATCAGGATAAAAAGATACCAAACTCTTTAAATCCTTAGTGTATTTAGAGACATCCAACATGTTATAGTTAAGCTATGGAACATATGATACATTGTGTAAGACTTGTGAATTGAGCAGAGAACAAGACCATGTGTGAGTAATCTTAGTACTATCCCCATTAGATAAGTGCACAAAGATAGAATTAGAATTAGAATTAGAAGGTATAGGTTGTGAGTGAGAAAATAGATGCAAGGAGGACGCCTGTGATTTGAGGGTCCAGAATCAATTATCCAACAACCATATTTAGTAACAAATTTACCTACCATGTTAGTTGTCTTATTTGCAGTTGACTCTGCCAAATTTATCATCTCTATTGCAGCTGATCCTTTATTCTTGTCCAGCAACATAAGTATATGTTGATATTGCTCATGAGTAAAAATAGGTGAAGATGCTAGACCTCATGTATGTCCAGTGCTTGTTGTCCCAGTAGTATATATTTTCTCTTGTGCCTTCACATTTGCATTATGTGCCACTGCTGGAGCACCATTATAACCTCCTCTTCTAATATTGTTGTTGTTGAACTTAGGCCCTGTTGGATAACCAAACAGCTTGTAGCAATTTTCTTTTGTGTGTCTTTTCTTATGGCAATAGTCACACTGCAGGTTCCCGTTCCTCCTAGGCCTTGCATTGGAGGTGATGATTGATATCATAGCACTGGATTCTCTATCCATATGTGCACTCCCCAGAATTCCACTTTGCATTCCTAAGTTTCTATTTAATCTATGGCTTTCTTCCTGGATCAACATAGAATAATCTTACTTAATTGTAGGTGTAGGATTATTCATCGGGATTTGGCTTCTTTGTGGAGAATATGTGTCATCCAATCCCATTAGAAACTTCATCAATTTTTGTTGGCATAAAAACTCAACAAATTCTCTAGATTTTACACAATCGCACCTAGGAAATGGTATAATTGACTCAAACTCAGCCCAAAGATCATTTAACTTTGAGTAATAGATTAAAACACTCGATGTTCCTTGAGTCAAACTGCTAATATCCCTGTTCATGTGATACACCTTATTCGTGTTTACTTTGTCAAACCTTTCTCTAAATGCTTCCCAAACCTTTTGTGCATTCGAGGAGTAAACAATTCTTTTCCTACGATCCTGCGCTAGTGAACTCATGATCCACAACTGTACAATGGCATTACATTGATCCTACTTGTGAAACCAGAACGAATCTGCTCCATACTTCTCCCTAGTACACGTTCCCTTAATGAAGCCTATTTTGTTCTTCAGCAAAAATGACATTTTCATAGAGCGACTCCATTTTGGGTGGTTTTCTATTCCGACGAATAATTGAGGAACCAACGCAATCCTTAGCGTGTCTGAGGGATGAACAAATAGCAGGTCATTGCAATCGATCAATTGAGCGTTTGCATGTGAAGTTCCGACTCCAATTTGGGGAGAATCACTAGACATCGTAGTTGAATTCGTCATTAATCAGAAACTAGGGTTAGGATAAAAATCAAAGAAAAGAGAGAACTTGATTTGGAGAGATTGAGAGTAACTAAACGCTTTATATTAAAGATCGTACTTGACCTGCTCTGGTAAAATATTAAAACTAACCTAGATCTTCCATGAAAATGGAGGCAAGGTCCAGTGAGAAGAAGAGAGGAAATACAGAGTAAGAGACATAAGATCGTAGAGAGAGAAATTGTAATCTGTATTTTCTTTTCTTATATGTAGAGCATACAAATTGTGTCTAATATATACAAAGTTGTCCTAACTAACTAACTAATAGATGCATCTAGAAGAGTCTATGTTAAATAACACAATGTACAAAATGCCTCAACTATATTTTATATCTTTACACCAATAACGCCAGTAGGGTTTGGATGCAAGAATATTACTTACCATCATGACTTTTGATAAAGTAATGGCTAATATTACTAATGAAATGGCTAATTTTTGAAGTGCATTACCAATATTAATTACCAAAAGCTCCTTTAATCAGAGTGACGTGAACCCATGCATCAATCTCGAGTTGGAGAAGGGTAATCGTTGAAGTATCAAAATGACATCATACCCCGACTGAAAGGTCAGGGTTGGGACAGTTTGGATAGTAGTTGAAACTAATGCTCTTTGTTTATCCCAAAATTCGAGTAATAATTAAACTTGTATTGTGATCCTAAAGATATGTAATTTAGTCTAATACCAATTTATAAACAAGGAATTAAATATTTAAATTGAAGAAATAAAGCAAGTCAAACTAGTGTGCAAACCAAGTCTTGACCTCGAGTTATGGTAACCTCGAGATAGGTTAGCAAGAACAACAAAATTATAAGGCAACTCTGATGAATAGTAAGAAAGAAATTGAAGAATGTATATTCCTTCATCAATGAATCATGTGTTACAAAGGAAAATGGGCTCCATTTTATATAGTAGGGAGTCTTAAATAAGGTGCACTTCTAATTATAGTAGGGAATCTTATTGGACAACTGTATAATCGCCAAGTATAGTTTGTTCCAGAATTACCGCCGGGATCTTCGGGCCATTGCAGGAATCTCGCTCTTTCTGTTATTAAACCATAACGGTATTATCTCGAGGTTGGTCATACTCGGCCTTGGTTCTCATCGAGCACTTCGGTCTTCAATTTCTATACTCCACTATCGGGCTCAAGCCAGGTCTGTTTTGAGCTTTTTCTCGAAGCAACTCCCCGAGCCTACAAAATTGGGCATACCTGATTTTGGCCGTATACAGATAATCCCCGCATTTCTTGTAATAAGATGATAAGAAACGATTTGAGCCTTGATTTTTTGGAGCCCCGAATGATGATGTCATACCTGTGATGTAAGCACTCAAAGTGACTAAAACGTTAGTTCGCTTCCCCAAAACATTAAGTGATTGTCGGTGGCGGTCGGCCACTAGCGAAGTCGAACCGTCGCCGCTTGCCTATAAATACAAGTCTCCTTATTCGAATCAAAAACTTTACTTCAATCTTCAAGCCACCTTCAAACTTCCATGAACTCTCTCCCTCTTCATCTCTTTCTCACCTGTTATTCCCTCATTTTTAGCGTTGAAAGATATCAAATTCTGCTTTTTTCCGCTTCCTCTATCCTAAATCAATGGTGAAAACCTCCAAAACCATTCCTCAAAAGGAGAAAGCTTCCTTCTCATCTTCCCGGCCAGCCGGCGATAAAGCGTCGGCCCTTCACGAGATTATTCTCAGCCTTTGTGTCATAAAGAAAGACTTCAAAGTTGAACCCCCCTCCCCCCCGATTTATGGCCGATGCGAGCATGTATCGAGGTATATTTTCTCGATAATAGAGAAACACCTCGAGGCCATAAAGAGGGACTGTGGCTGGAGGGATAAGGTCATGGACTCGTGGTACAGATCCCCACCCCCGAGGAGAGTATCACCACTCATATGGAGGGGTTCCTAAGTGTTTACACTTACCCCTTCACGCTGGGTCTCATCGACCCAATCATGATCGACTTCTAGAAGAGATATCAGGTCACCCTGAGCCAAATCCACCCTTCTTTCTGGTGCATAGTAATCATGCTCTGCTACTTCTCCAGCAAGGCCGAGGGGCTAGAGTTCACCCTCAATCATCTTATCCAATTGTATCGTCCTTGGCTATTTTGAGGGTTGATCAAGCTCCAACGCCAGTCGGCCAAAGTCTTATTTTCCAGGAATGACGAAGATAAGCATCGGGGCTGGATGAGCCAATTTGTGCTAGTAAGGACCTGCGACATCATCCCAGAGGAGAAAATGTTGTTCCTAGAGAAGTGGAACCCCGATCGTAAATGACGTTTTCCCTAGTAAACTTTTGTATTCTATTTTTGCATTGCGTGATGCCTTCATCTTTTTTGCAGCGGTCGCTTGGGTGCCCCATACGATCGCCGACCTCGAAGACAGGGTTTGAAAACTAGCTGCAACCTCCTAGTATGATGAGAGCCACTGTCGTGACTTGGCGAGGGGCAAATGGAAAGCCAAACACCACGGTAAGTTCTTCTTGTAAATATTTTATGCTTTCCCCTTTATCAGAGATTTTGCTTCACTCATACCTCATTTTCATTCATGCAGGCATTGGAGATGCATCCGAAATGAGACCAGCCCCGCTTGAGGAAGAGAACGAGTCCCCGATTTTGAAATCGATGAACGATAATAAGAGGAAAAAGGTTTCGAAGCTCGAAGAACCTTAAGATAAAATGGGTCCTACTCGAAGACGCAGGAGGAATCTCATTCCTGTGGATATAGACTTAGTCCACCAGCTGAATAATGAAGAAGAAAACGAGGGTGAAGACTTGGCGCTGGTGACCCGAGCTATGAAGCTAGTTGAAACTGCTAAACCCTCCGAACCGAAGACCCTACTTCGTGGTGAGGAAGCTCCGAAGAAAGAAGTGGGCAAAGCCCCCGAATCACCCAAGGTCAAAATTGCTCCTCGGCCATCAACAAGCACACTGAAGTGGACAGGTTCTGAAATCCCCAAGGCTGAATAGAGCCCCCCGAGTGATTTGCTCGGGGCCATGACAATAGGTCACACTCCCCCTCTACCGCTTATTTTGAGGAGACCATAAGGGAGGCTGAGTCTTTACAAATACCTGACTTTTTCCCCAATGAAGAAGACCCTCTCTGGTATTGCTTTATCGGGGTCGATAATTCCGCCGATCTCAACGACGCATCTACCCTCTTCGAAGTGGCTCAACGCCTTTTCTCTAAACTAAGCATTAATTCCTGTTATTGTAATTTTCTTTTTCCTCTTCTCCCCTTACCCTAACTGATATCAATTTTTTTGTGTAGGCTTTCACTAGGTTTAGGGCCGACCTGAGCGAATGCGAGGCCGAGCTCCAAAAGACCTCAGATGAAGGGAAGGCCCTGAAGCTCCTTTGCAGTCAAAAAGAGGAGGAGCTCAAGGACCTTTGGGCGGACTTGGCCAAGTCTCAGAAAAATGAGGCTGAGCTAGACAAGCAGGTAACTATCATTTTGAAAGAGTATGATCTACTCAACCAAACTGTGGAGGCTAATACTTCAGTGTCTCAGCTGTGGCAAAAATTGGAGAGGATCGAGTTGCTTCTAGGGGAGGTCGATCAGGTCAAGGTTGACTGAAACCGGTGGAAGGAGAATATAAACCGTCTTGCTGCGGAGAAGGAGGCTACTTTAGCGAACCTGGCATCAGCTGAGAACCAACTCCGGGGTGCCAAAGAGAAAAGTTCAGCCCAGGCCAAAAGGATCGACGAGCTCGAGGTCAAGCTTACTGAAGCCAGGGCTGAGGTCGAGAAGACGAAGGTCACGGTTGATAAAATCATTTCCATATACTTAAAGGATGTTGAGGTTGCTCAAACGGAGCTAAGGCAAGACTCCGACCGAGAGCAAAAGAATAATAATTTTGCCAAGTGCTAATCTCAGAGGGAGACCCTCGAGGAAATCCATGCTCAAGGTTTCGACCTCACTGAAGAGAGAGCTCAAGCAAAGGCGCTCAAAGCTTATGCCAGATTTCTTGTCTCCTCCTCCGACAATGATAAGGATGATGAAGGTAGCCAAGGTAGGTCTGACAACGAAGGGGGGTCCGAAGAGAAAGTTTCTCCCAAGCGAGAAACCAGCCATGGGCATAGCTAGGATTTTTCTTTTTCTTTTTCTTTTTGTAAGGCCTCTTATCGGTCTCTTGTACATATCTTTTTTCAAATATATAAAAGAAAAATTTCCTTCAATGCCTTTTCAAGTTTTACGAACATGTTTCTTGACTTGCAAATTTCTTGCATAGTTTCATGCTTTGAACGACGTGTTTAAGACTTTGTCTCGGACGGCTTCTTTGAAGTTTCCATGGTCATGTTCGAATAAGGTTCCAACATTGGGGCATAGATCCATACGGGCTTGTGCCGGATAATGGTGATTCCCCGAGGCATAATCAAGTTATTATTTTATTTAGGCTCGGGATAATCGAGCCCTTGGGTTCGGATCGAGTGAGAATAAGTTCTCGAACCCTAAGTGTATTGGCCCTTAGTCTCTTTTAGATTGGGCCATTACGAGCTCTAAAAAGATTAATATTATTTCGCCCCTTTGAGTTTAAAAGGCTTAGTAAAAAAAATTTATGCCTTAGCATGTGTTTTTTACCAATTGTGTTTTTTTAAGGTTCGATGTCGGTTAAGACCCCTTTGATTTTTGTGCATTAGCATGTTTGTGTCAAGGTAATTTGATACCTCTTAATGTTTTTCGAGGTCTAATTTTATCGAAACTCTTTTTTAATTGTTTTGTTGGGGATAGCCTTTTAACCGATTTTTTCAAAGTATTTTAAGGCCTATTGTATATTATGGGATTCAGACATCTCCGAGCTACGTTATTTCGGCTGTAGCCTTCAATATGGTCGTAGCCTTAAGGTATGCCTATTCGACTTATTCCTTGATGACATTTTGAACTTGTTCGAAATGTCAGTCCCCATTTACAATGGCCTTGGCCTATGTCGAGGGTGCCTCTTTGAGGTCTTATGAATCTGAGTTTAGATAACTCGAATGTGTTGACTGTCGATGACAGTTCTCGAGTGTTCGAGGTGTATTTGCGTTTGGCCCTTGAGCCATTTCTCACAAAATCACAAGTATGGAGCTCGTATAGTAGCAAATTTATTTGGGACACAAGGATTTTGATATAGAAATAATGTTTATTTGAATAATTCATACATGCATACATGTTTTGCCATCGGGGATCGACTATTCTATATGGATACGGTTCATCTGACCGTTTGGCCCATTACAAGGTTTTCCTATCGAGACCCTTTGACATAAAGTATTTTCCTTGAAAATATAACCCTCGAGCGTGATGCCCCTCAATATTCGAGGTTGATTGAAAAGAAGCCTTGGATACTGGTAAATTTTCTCAGGTAGCACATAATTGGATCCTCATTAAAAACCTCACCGGAAAACCCCATCCGGGATAAAAACTGATCTAAGGGAAAAAGAGTGCAACGCGCGCTTTAAAACCTAACACCTTCATTCTAAAGAGTTTCCTCGGCGCCTCGATCGAACACCTACAATTAGTTATTACTAAATACAAATGGAAAAGGGAGAGAGTCATACCTCAGCAATAATATCGTTTGAGTAGTGATACGTTCCAATTGTTCGGCAATTATTCGCCTTCCATCGTGCCAATTTTGTAAGATCCATTTCCAATGACTCGATATGCTCTTTCCCTATTTGGGCCTAGTTTCCCTTATTTAGGTCTCGATTATTGGGGGTGACTTTCCTTAAAACTAAGTCCCCTATTCTGAAGTGGCAACGATTGGATCTTCTATTGTAATATCTCTCGATTATTTGCTTATGTGCAGCCATTCAAACAATTGCATCTTCTCATTTTTCATCCAATAGTTCGAGTCCAGTATTCATGGCCTCGTGATTTGATTCCTCCGTTGCATGTTGAAATCTGGAGCTAGGTTCCCCGATCTCGACTGGAATTAAGGACTAGGAGCCATATACTAAGGAGAACGGGGTTGCCCTCGTGCTGGGCTTCGATGTTTTTTGATATGCCCAAAGAACTTCAGGTAGAACTTCTCTCCATTTCCCTTTAGCATCGTTCAACCTTTTCATTATGTTTTGAATGATAGTTTTGTTCATCGATTTTGCCGGTCCGTTTCCACTTGGGTGATACGGCGTTGATAAGATCCTTTTTATTTTATATTCCTCGAGGAACTCTGTTACCTTGCTGCCGATGAATTGCTTTTCGTTGTCGCATACGATTTTAGCAGGTATCCCGAATCGACACACAATGTGGACTCAGATGAAGTTTATAACTTCTTTTTCTTTGACCATCTCGAAGGCATGTGCTTTAACCCATTTAGAAAAGTAGTCAGTCATAAATGTTTACCCTAAAATCTACGTAACAATTAAACTTATATATTGTGGGTTTAAAGATACGTTATTTAGTCCAATACCAATTGAGAAATAAGGAATTAAATATCTAAATTGAATAAAGAAAGCAAGTCAAACAAGTGTGCAAACCAAGTCTTGACCTCGAGTTATGGTGCCCTCGAGGTAGGTTATCAAGAATAACAAAATTATAAGGCAACTCTGATGAATAGTAAGAAAGAAAGTGAAGAATGTATATTCCTTTGTTAATGAATCATGTGTTACAAATGATTAGGCTCCCCTTTAGATAATAAGAGGTCCTAAATAAAGTACACTTCTAATTATAGTAGGAAATCTTATTGGACAGCTGTCTAACTGCCTAGTACAAATCCGTTCCAAAATTTACGACATGATCTTAGAGTCGTTACGGGAATCTAGCTCTTTTTGTTATTAAACCATAATGGTATTATCTCGAGGTTGGTCATACTCGGTCTTGATGTTCAGTGAGCACTTCGATCTTCAAGTCCTGTACTCCGCCATCTGGCTCGAGCCTGGTCTGTTTTGAACTTGTTCTCGAACATCTCCTCGAGCCTGCGAAATTGAGCATACCTTATTTCGACCGTATACAAATAGTCCCTGCATTTCTTAGAGTAAAATGATAAGAAATGATTTGATACTAGAACCTCAGATGCCTCGATCATGATGTCAATTCCATGATGTCAGCGACAGAAGTGATTGAAGGGTCGCATCTGCATAGTTCCCAAGGCCATTAATTGAAGGCGGGTTCTGGTCGGCCATTAGCTTCCTTAAACCGTTGAAGCGGCCACTAGAAATAGGTCAATTTCTCAATCTTTACTTCCCAAATCTTTAAAAGTTTCTCCATTTTCCTTAAGTGCATCCTTCTCTTCAATTTGTGCTTGGTCACAATATCAACTTCTTCTCCTTTCTTGAATTCCACAATAGTGATTGCTAAAACATCTAAAACTATCCCTTAGAAAGAAAAAGCCTCCTCATCATCGCGGTCAGCCGATGGTAAAATGCCGGTAGAGCCTCGTATCGAGGAGTGCACTCATGGGCCATGCGAGTTGTCTTCTGATTTCAAAATCGATAGGCCTGCATCAGTTCCAGGCAGATGTTCACCCATGTCCGACACATTTGCTCGATATCTGAAGACGATCTCGAGCAGGTGAAAGAGGACCGCAATTGGAAAAATAAGGAGGTGGTTGTCACGACCCAAATTACCATGTCATGATGGCACCTATCATGGTACTAGGCAAGCCGACTCTTTACCAAAAAACAATACAATATTTAAATTTAAAGATAATTTCAAGTTCTTCAATAATAAAACTCCATAAATAAATTCTAAATAACGAAAGTGAGGATAGAAAAACCTGACATTGGGGTGTCACTAGTCATGAGCATCTATTACAATATGTCCAAAAATACTGAGACAAAAATAGTCTAGAAATGTAACTACAAACAACTACAGGAAGATAGGAGGGAGAACAGCAGGGCTGCGATCGCCAGCATCAACCTTGCTAACTCCGAGAAGATCTACAGCTGGAATAGGCAACAGCCGCTACCGGATCCTGATACGCCTGGATCTACACATAAGATACAGGGAGTAACGTGAGTACGCCAACCCAGTAAGTAACTGAAGTAAATAATGGCTGAGAAGTAGTGACGAGCAATAAAGCATTTCAAGTTCATATAAAATCATTTCTTTTAAACCCAGTTCTAGAAAAAATCATTTAAAGACATTTTTCAAACAAAGGCTCAATGCAGAGGTGAGCAAAAATGATGAAATCATGAACAGCCCCTTGAGAAAAATATCACTCATATACAGCCCCTCGGGTAAACCTCACAGTCACTCGTATATAGTCCCTCGGGCATACCCCACCATCTCTCATGCCTCCCAATCACTCAGCACTTTGCACTCGCACTCAGTAGGTACCTGCGCTCACTGGGGGTGTGCAGACTCCGGAAGATCTCCTTCAACCCAAGTGTTATAACAAGCCAACTCATGGCATAAATCAATCAGGCCCTCGGCCTCACTCAATCATGAATCAGTAAAACCTGTTGCGGTGTGTAGCCTGATCCCATAAATATCCTCACAAATCAGGCCCCCAGCATCACACAGTCATAAACCTCTCAAGCCACTCGGCTCTCAGTAAAAAATGGTACTCAGCCAAACAACATTTATATGCATCAAAACAGTGTAATAGAGGTGGAGTTATGAAAACAATAACATGACTGAGTATAGATTTTCAATCGAAAACAGTGAGAGGATAGTAAGAAAAAGGCCCCTCAAGGTCCAAACAGCTCTGGCACAAGGTCTAAACATGGCATTCAGCCTAATTTACAGAAACTCTTTCCAAAACACATAAGTATCATATATTTTCAACCAAATATGCAATTTTATAGTCGCTACAGGATGGACCAAGTCACAATACCCAACGGTGCACACCCGTCACTTAGCATGTATGTCACCTCATAATTATAAAACGTTACGAAATCTGGGGTTTCATACCCTCAAGACTAGATTTACAATCGTTACATACCTCAAGCCGATCAAATCTCTACTCCACGATGCTCTTGCCCCTCGACTCGGCCTCCAATCGCTCCAAATCTATTCACAACCAAAACAGTACCATCAATATGTGCTAATAGAATGAATTCCACAAGAAAAACTATCAAATTAAATACAAATCACGAAATCCACTCACACTAGCCCCCGAACCCACGTCTCGGAATCTGACAAAAGTCTCAAAACTAGAAAGCCCTTCCACTTACGAGTCCATACATACGAAATTTATCAAATCCAACTCCATTTGACCCCTCAAATCAAACTCTCCAAAATCCCAAGCCCTAACCCCTCATTTTCACCCCTAATATTCACTAATTACATGATTAAACAACGAGAAATCACAACATATACGAGAATTAGGGCTCAGGAAACTTACCTTACAGATAATCCCTTGAATCCCTCTTGAAAATCACCCCAAAAGCTGCAAACCCGTCTTCAAAAAAGGTGGGAAACGAGCAAAATTTGCGAAGGGTTCAACTTATAGGTTCTGTCCAGAAAAATCGCATCTTCAGTCAAAAGTCCCACTTCTGCGATGCTGCACCTGCGGAAAAAACCATCACATGCGTGGATTCCACTTACTCCTCAAAATCCTTATCTGCGACCAACATCTCGCGCATGCGGTCTCGCAGGTGTGCTCCAATACTCGCACATACGTATCAAATGCAACCCACCCCTGCTCGCATCTGTGAGCCTGTTTCCACTTCTACGAAAGGTAAGTACAACTCCATGATGATGCTCACTGCTTTGTTTTCTTTACTTTTCTTCAATATAATTTCTTTTTGATGGTGTAGCTTCCCCTCAATTTCCTGGTGCGATTCCGGACTTTGCAGGTTGGGTTCGACAACTGGCCTCTACTTCTTCACATGATGAGCGTTGTTGCCTCGATTTGTCCAAGGGTCGGTGGGAAGCTAAACACCATGGTGAGTTTCTTTGTTTACATATTGATGTTTTTCTGTAAAATACTTACTTTCTCCTTATGCAGGCTTCGGAGATAATATTGTTATGAGGCCACCTCCGTCCGGCGAAGAGGAGATCTCGAAGCCAACCAAAGAGAAGAAGAGAAGAAGGGCCTCGCCTCCAAGTACCCCGAAGCCCAAGAAAAGTAGGGCTCGAAAGCCTAGGGCCGACCCTGCAGCCCTGTCTGCTGACGTGGTTCAACAACTTCGGGAGGACGAGGAAGAAGGAGAGGACATCGACTGTTTGCTGGTAGCTCGGAATAGGGAAGTGATCAAGCTTTAAAGGCTTCTAAACCAGCGGTGGTTGATGTTGTTCAATCTCGGAGGGGAGCTTGAGCAGAGTTCCCGATCCATTTAGTAATAAAAGCACACCCTGCCGTGAAGAACATATGGTGGGTAAGCCTGAAGGGTCTAATTCCGAGGCCCCTCAAAGAGAAAAGAATGTCCCAAGTGACTCGCTTGGGAGTATTAATATAGATAAATCACCGCGTGGCCCTATGTTCTCCGAAGGGCAGTTCCGAGATGCTCAGGCTATGAAGACTCCCGATGTGGGGATGACCTACAAAGGGAATGATATTTTTTCAGGGATGCTTTGCAGGGGTCGAAGATAGTCCCGACCCAGATACTTCGTTCATTTTTGACGAGGCCCAGTGGATTCTTAAGCAAGTAAGTTTCTGCCTCCATAATTATGCTTTGTTTTATTCTCATTTTTCCAAGTCTAACATTTTTTTCTTTGTATGAAGGCCATGACGCTCCATCGAGAAGAATTTTCCAAATCTCGAGCCAAGCTGAACCGATGTAAGGCCGAACTCTAGAAGCTTGTGGAGTAGAGGGACAACCTTTGACTCCTTTACGTTCAAAAAGAGGAGGAGAACAGGAACCTCCAAGCTGAACTGACAAGGGCTCATCGAGAACTAACTGACCTCATCGAGCAGGTAATTTAACTTTTTGGGAATTTGTTACGTACTCATTTGACTTGGTGATTAACATTTCGACTTGGCAAGCCCATCATAAGGTGATTTGGTGGAGAAGCTTCGAGAAGAGTTCAAGACGAAAGAAACCGAGACCCTGGGGTGGAAACAGCACATGGATCGTTTTGCCTCAGAGAAAGACGCGCTTTGGGCCCAGCTGACTTCGGTTAAATGCTAACTTCAAAGTGTGAAGGGGGAAAGCTTGGCTCGGATCTGGAAGATTGAGGAGCTCGAGGCTAAGTTGGCCACTGAGCTTGCAAAGGCTAAATCTAAGGTGGAGGCGCTTGTGGCCTCTTACCAAGCTGATACCGAGGATGCCAAAATTTGGGCACAGGAGATCTTTATTGCTGCTGAAGTCAAATTACTATGTGATGCCGATCATGCTAGGCAACAATCCCAGAGAGATACTCTCGAGGAAGTGCACACTCGTGGCTTTGGCCTCTCAGCTGATATCGAGAATGCAAAAGCTTTGGAGAACGAGGTTGCAGCTTTACTCTCCAATGATGAAGACTCTGCTAGTGGATCCGAGAGCAGAGGAGATGAGGATATCCCTGAGGAGGAGGCTCCCAAATATGTGGCTCCCAATGATGTGGCTCCCAAAGTCGACTAGGCCCTTAGGATTTTGTTTTTTTGTGTAAGGCCCCTCGTGAGCCTTCTATGTATAAAAATTCTTTTTCTTTCCGTTCCATCTCCAATTTGTGGATAAGTCTACTTTGTTTTCATCTTGCGAATTTTTTTGATGTTATAACTTCAATAATCGAGTGAGCACTAGCTTGAACTCAGAGTAAAATAAACCCTTAGGTTTTTCGTAAACAATAGGCATGTTTTAAACTTATAATAGAATATCTCTTAAGGTTTTATGACGAATCCGTGAACTATGTTTAAGTCAATTTTATTCGAGAACCCGTAGTTCCAAGTTGAGTGAGAACAAGGTCTTGAACTCTAAATGTTTTCGCCCTTAGGTTCTTTTAGGCTAGGCCGATATGCCCTTTAAAAGATGGCTATTATTTCCCCATTTTTGGCTTGAATGTTTTAGTAAATTTTTCTTTGTGCCTTAGCATGTATTTTTTTTACCCATTGGGTTTTTGGAGGGTTTGATGCCGATTGAGGCCCCTTTGCTTTTTGTGCATTAGCACGTTTGTATTAAGATAATTCGATGCCTATTAACTTTTTTTGAGGGCTAATTTTATCGAAGCCCTTTTTAATTGTCTTTTTAAGGATAACATTTTTACCGGGTTTTTCAAAGTATTTTAAGTCCTATTGCTTATTCCGGGATTCAGATGCCTCCCAGCTACGTTATTTCGGTCGTATCCTTCAATATGGCCGTAGCCTTCGGGTACGCCTATTGGACTTATTCCCTGATAACATTTTGAATTTGTTCGAAATGTCAGTCCTCGAGTATAATGGCCTTAGCCTATGTGTCGAGGGGTGCCTCTTTGAGGTCTTATGAATCTGAGTTTAGATAACTCGAATGTGTTGATTGTCGATGATAGTACCCGAGTGTTCGAGGTGTATTTGCATTTGGCCCTTGAGCCATTTCTCACAAAATCACAAAATTGGTGCTCGTATAGTAGCAAATTTCTTTGAGACACAAAGAGTTTTATATAGAAAGAATGCTTCTTTGAATAATTCATACATGCGTACATGTTTTTCCATCGGGGCTCGACTATTCTACATGGACATGGTTCATCCGACCGTTTGGCCCATTACAAGGTTTTCCTATCGAGAACCTCTGATATAAAGTATTTCTATGAAAATATAACCTTCGAGGGTGATTCCCCCCAATATTTGAGGTTGATTGAAAAGAAGCCTTGGATACTGTTGGATTTTCCTCAGGTAGCGCACAATTGTTACCTCGTTAAAAACCTCGCTAGAAACCCCATTCGGGATAAAAATCGATCTAAGGGAAAAAGAGTACAACGCGTGCTTTAAAACATAAGACCTTCATGTTGAAGATTTTCCTGGATGCCTCGATCGAACACTTGCAATAAGTTAGTATTAAATACAAATGGAAAAGAGAGAGAGTCATACCTCAACAATAATATTGTTTGAGTATAGATACGTTCCAATTGTTCGCCTTCCATCGTGCCAAGTTTGTAAGATCCCTTTCCGATGACTTGATATGGTCCTTCCCAATTCGGGCCTAGTTTTCCTTCATGTGGGTCTCGAGTATTGAGGGTGACTTTCCTCAGAACTAATTTCCCAATTTGTATATGCTGCAAAAAAAAATTCTTTCTTCCTAGCTTTGATCTCGGCGTAGGTTATGCTAAGTTGTGCTGAACTTCGGGAAACGTGGCTAAGAAGAGAGGACGACCTTTCAAAAATGAACCAATTGTAACTATATGAAGTTCTATCAGTGCTACTGTAATTGATGACACCATTGCATGTGGAAAGACTCAACAAGTTTTAACACCAATTGGGGCTCAAACTGTCACTTGAAGTAGGTACGACGAGTGGAAGTCATGGTGCTTCTAAGAAATTTGTGCTGAGTCCAAACCCCTCAATAAATCAAGGAAGCTCCATCAGAATGAAGTGGAATCAACTGCATCAGAGAAAAGACCTAACCCGGACCAAACTGAGGAGAATCAACAACAACTAGCTGCTCTAGCACCAGTGAAAGAAAATTTGAGTGGCTCCATGGACGAAACTCTTTTCTGGGAATCGATCTGCAGAAAATGGTGTGCCTCTAACCTATATTTCTCCAGAAGTGGTAGATGTTAAATTTGTCATAAATTTAGACAAAACAGAGGAGGATAATGAGATGGAAAAATGGAGGAAAACTCTAGTTTTTTATATTATTGGGGAAGTACCTGGGTACAACCAGATGCATAGGTACATTTCTCAAACTTGGAACTCTGTTGCTGAACCCGATTTATTCCTCCTTGAAGAGGGATACTTCATTGTTAAATTCTAAAGCCTAGGTGATTTGCAGGACATTTTGTATGGAGGACCATATATTATGAATAGTAGACCAATCATCATTAAACAATGGACCCCAAATTTTGATTTTAGTGCTGAGTTCCTCACAAAAATTCCATTATGGGTGAAATTCCCTAATCTTCCTATAAATTGTTGTCGCTGAGCAGGATGGCCAGCACCTTGGGCATCCCTATATTCGCTGATCAATGTAATACCAAGCAAACTAGGGTGTCTTATGCTAGAATTCGGATTGAGGTTAATGTCACTAAGAAACTGCCCACTGAAGTTACAATTAATGATCTATCTGGACTCAGTTTCAACAATCCATTGAGTTTGAATGGAAACCAGAATATTGTTCGGAGTGTCTAAAGATTGGGCATGATTGTGGGAAGAGGAAATATGAGGGACAGACTATGCAAGTTCAAAGAAATAAAAGGCCAAAACAGGTATCAAGATGGGTACCAAAAGGGCAACAACAATATATGTATGTTCTATTGAAACAAGTGCAACAACAACAAATGATACAACAGGCAGAAAGTACTAGCATAGTCAAAGATAAAATTGCTCAAAATGCAACTAAGACATATGCAGATAAGGGGTGGATACAAGTTAAATCAAAAGGAACAAGTAGTGGACAAGACCAGCACTACACTAACAAGCATGGGGAAAGATCAGGATTAAGGAGAACATCTGAGACCATGATAATCCATGAGCATGTGTCAACAAGTAATGGATTCAACGCTATACCTATAGAGGAACAGAGATTTGCCAATACTAAATCTCCTGATGCAGGAGGAGGTACTGGAATAACTCAATGACTTGGTTATTTTGGAACATTAGAGGGATCAATAAGAGGTATACGCAGAAAGAGTTAAAGCAATACCTAGAAAAAATCATATTAAAGTAGTTGCTTTCTTAGAGACTAGAGTAAAAATTAAAAATAAAGCAAAATACATAGCTAGCAAGGTGTCTTCTAAATGGGAAAGACTTTGTAACTACAAAGATGCAAAAAAATGGCAGAACATGGGTGGCTGGAATAAAAAAATATATGCTATTCAACTGATTAAAGAGACTATCATACCCTGTTTTTCACTCCACTAAACCCTCTTAAAATATATAAAAGGATTTGTAAAGCTTAAAAAGGGTATTTCAAATTCGAAAGTGACAAAGAATTGTGTTCAAAAGGATTTTTCAGAGTCGCCAGTTGACATTGGTTTTGGTGTGCCAAGTCACCTTTTTTAAAAAAAATAATTTTTTCTTTTTAAAACACTTTGGACTCCAAAACTAAGTCTGCACCAGAGATTCGGGTAAGGGGGATCATTTGACTTGGGGAGAAGGTGTTAGGTACTCCCCAAGTCCCGTGAAAGTCACGGTTGCGTACTCGATCTAGTTGGCTTTTAAAAATATTCAAATTTAGGTAAAAATTAAAACAGGAAAGAAAAATAAACACATAAGAGGCTCAAGGTCGTCCCCGCCTAATAAAAGAGAAATGAAAATAAAAATAAAAATACTAAGAGTTCTACTTTCAGCCTCCAAATACAAATACTTCGGGGCATTCTCCGGATAAATTTAACTAAGGGAACGACCTCTCGCCTCGAAACTAACAAAATCCTACAGCTAGCCTACCCAAGTGAGATCGGGTTCCTAATGATTCAACCCAAGAGCAAGAACGGGAGTTACGAAATTGTATTGAGTCCAAACTCTTTGAAATTTTAGTCCAAAAACCCACTGCCCTCTTCTGAGTTTTTAGTCCAATGGTCCAGTAGTTTTGAAAGTTTGGACTAAAATTGTACTGAGTCCAAACACTGTCTTTTTAGAAAATGAATTACAGCCATTGGATTTTATTAAGCTGAGTTGGCATGATTTCAAGCCAGCATTGACCAATACTGGAGCAAAAACTACTGGAGCAGATCCCAACCATTTTTTTGTGAAGGGGAGAAGAAGGTGCTGCTACTTTTGTGTGTTCCTCTATTTTTCGCTATTGCTGAGTATGTATATTTCAAAAGGGGTCTCCACTTGGGGAGAAAGAAAAGTGGCCCAAAACGTGTGAACCCCAATGGAAAAATTCGTCAAAATAGCACGGTATAGCCGATTTTCGGACTGGTCAATCAAAAATAGTCAGCGTTTACCAAGTCAATAAAAAATAGCCACTGTTTTGCTGTAATAGAGACCGGTCCAACATAATATACTGGAGTTCGGTGCACTTGTGTATGAACTCCAGCATATTATGCTGGACTGGTATACTTTTATGGCTCCAGTATAATATACTAGTGTAACGACCCTGCCAGACATTTTTGGAATTTACGTCTCGATCCCCCATTAACTGCTTTCCCTAAGTTCATTTATGCTATTTTGGTTTGCCGGGACATTCGGTATTAGGATTCGGAGTGTTTTGGGACACTTAGTCCCTAAATGAGAGCTTAAGAGTTGAAAAATGGTCCGTATTCGGAACAGTGTGAAGATGACCTTAGAATGGGAATTCGATAGTTTTGTTAGATCCGTTAGGTGATTTCGGGGTTGGGAGCGTGTTCAGAATGTTATTTGGAGGTCCGTAGCTCATTTAGGCTTGAAATATCGAAGTTTGAATTTTTAGAGTTTACGGTCCGATAGTGAGTTTTTGATCCGAGGGTCGGATTGGGATTCCGGAAGTTGCTGTAGCTCCATCATGTCATTTGGGATGTGTGTGCAAAATTTCAGGTCATTCGAACGAGGTTTGGTTAGGTTTTTGATCGAAAGTGTATTTTGATAGAATTTGAAGTTCTTAGGCTTGAATCGTTGATTTAATCGGGCTTCCGGTGTTGTTTGAGGTATTTTGAGGATTGGTATAAGTTTGAATAAGATATTAGGTGGTATTGGTGCTTTTGGTTGGAGTCCCGAGGATCCCGAGATGATTTCGGATGCTCAACGGGCAAAGTTTGGAGTTAGAAGGAAAAGGTTGCAGCAGGCTTCTGGTATTTTCGCTTCTGCGGTCCTGGAGCCGCAGAAGCGAAGCCGCATCAGCGGCTTCTTCACCGCATAAGCAGAGCCTCATAAGCGGCCATCTTTCCGCATAAGCAGAATTGCCCCATCCCAGGAGAACCGCAGAAGCGGTCTCCTTCCCGCGTAAGCGGAACTGCAGATGCGGTTTTTAGTCCGAAAAAGCGGTCCCTGCCCTCTTCAGTTGAACCGCAAAAGAGGTTATTCCCACCGCAAAATCGGGACCGCAGAAGTGGTCCCTGGGCCGCAAAAGCGGAAATCACAGGTCTGATAAGGTTTAATCCGAGGGTTTATTTCAAAGTTAGAAAAATCAATTGAGAGCTCGGGAGGAGGCAATTTTGAGTGGATTTTGAAGAGAAGATCATTGGGTAACGCTGCTTTGATCCCTTCTAGTTATATTCCATCATTTCCTAGCTAAATCAACCATTTAAATTCAAATTCAAGGTCTAAAAATTTAGAAAAATGGGTAAAACTTCTTAGGCTTAATTTTGTGATTTTGAGTGGGCATTTGACCTCCGATTTGGGAGATTTTTATATGGTTAGATACGAGGTTTCTGAAAATGTAAAAATTATTCGATTCCGAGACGTTGGCTGGAGGGGCATTTTGGTTATTTTACCTATTTTCGCGCCCTAGCTTTAATTTCAANTCGTGGCAAGATCGTCGTTCCCTAGTTGATTTCGCACCGGTTTGAGGTAAGTGGCTTGCCTAACCTTGTGTGGGGGACTTCGTCCCTTAGGATGTGATAATTGGTAATTGAATGCCTTGTACGTGAGGTGACGAGCGCGTACTTGAGCAAATTGTTGAAACCCGGATTTTTACTTAATTACTTGATTTGGATTCTCTTTCATATTTGCCTTGCTTTACTTGCTATTATAGTATGTGCTAGCGTAGAAGAGCATGTTTAATTGATCCAAGTTGCCTATTTGTTTAAATTGTCTTAACTGTGATTACGTGGAGCATGTTAGGCCAGTATTATTTGTTGCCTTGTATTGTTGCACTTAAATTTCTGAATATTTCTCTGATGTTGGTTGCGCATTTACATTGGGACTACGGATGCGGGATTCCGGGAGTTCCCCCTTGTTTGTTTATTTTGGGACTACGGGTTTGATTCCCGGGAGATCCCCCTGCACTTTTATTTTGGGACTACGGGACGGTATCCCGGGAGATCCCCCTGCACTTTTATTTTGGGACTACGGGACGGTATTCCGGGAGGACCCCCTGCACTTTTATTTTGGGACTACGGGACGGTATCCCGGGAGATCCCCCTGCACTTTTACTTTGGGACTACGGGACGGTATCCCGGGAGATCCCCCTGCACTTTTACTTTGGGACTACGGGACGGTATCCCGGGAGATCCTCCTGCACTTTTATTTTGGACTACGGGACGGTATCCCGGGAGATCCATAAGACAGTTGAGAAAAGGGATACAGGACGGTATCCTGGGAGACCCTCGTCGGTATTCTTGTAATTTAGCTGTGTTTACTCCGCGTTTTCTGTTATGTCTTTGTAGTATTACTATTTCATTGAGTTGTCTTATTACACTGTTGCGTTCATTAGTTCTCATCGGATTTCTATACTGTTAATATTTTGCTACTATATTATTTTTGCCTCAGTAGGGCCCCGACCTTTCCTTGTCACTACCCAACCGAGGTTAGGCGTGACACTTACTGAGTACCGCTGTGGTGTACTCACGCCTCTTCTGCGCATGTTTTTCATGTACAGATCCAGGTACCTCTACGCAAGTGCACTTCTAGTAGCTGCAGGAGCATTTTTGGAGACTTGAGGTATATCTGCCGCGTCCGCAGACCGAAGAGTCTCCCTCTCACTCTACCTTGTAGTTAGCTCAATGATATTCCGTTATTTCTTGTTATAGACATTTCCGGATGATTAGAGCAGCATTATGTTTTTCATTCTCAGTCTGTGTTGCCCGTGGGTTTCGGAGTCTTGGGGATAGTTTCATAACTTTTAAAGTGTTAAAGTGTATGTGCCAGGTGGCAATCGTATACATTATTCCTGTTATTTAATTTTTATTATAAATTCGGCAAATGTTATTACTTCCGCAATGTGTTAGGCTTACCTGGTCGCGAAAACTAGGTGCCATCATGACGTGTTCACAATTGGTGAACTAGGGTCGTGACAACTGGAGACTGGAGCACTGGTGCTCCAAACTCCAGTATATTATACTGAACCAATATACTTGCTGGAACTCCAGTAGATTATGCTGGAGTTCTAGTGTATTTATGCTGGAGTGCAAGTATACTTATGCTGGAACTCCAGCATAATATACTGGAGTATTTTCCGGGTTTTGAACAGTGTTTTCGCTCAGATTTATCATTACATAAAAAGTGGCTAAATTTCGATTATTTTTTAAATTGGGCTATTTTTGAACGACCAGTTGTAAATCTGGCTATTTTTAAATTCCTCCCCAAAATTCCCCAAATTGCAAGTCATAACCAAAATCCAGTAGGTCACGTTTCCTTCCTTTTTAATACATTTCCAGGTTTTTTTCTTTTCTTTTATATTCCCTTTGTTTGTTTGTTTTTCCATTGCTTTGGTTTTTTTCTTCTTTCATTTTTCATCATTTTTTTAAATTCTAAAGATGAATCATATGGAATAATTAAATGGAAAACAAGATAGTAATATTAAAGAAATCTGAATACTACTCAATATTTACTAAATATGCACAACTTAAAATCACACTAAACCAAGTAAAAATATTTTTTAGAACTTCTCTTTTTATCTTTTGTAAAGACAAAATAAACTAACTAGAAAAATTATTAATAAGCTAAAACAAAGAAAAATATTTTTTTAGTTTTTAATTTTAAAGATAAGATAAGAAAAAAAATTAAAATAGTCAAAATAGTATTGTTAGACTTAAAACTAATATCTAAGCACTAAATTTGGAAAAATTTCGGGAGGGTAAAAAATTATATGTCTACTGAGACAGCTCAACTAATTCACTGTCATGTCATTGGCAAGCAGAATGGAATGAGGTACTTACCTACATCTATGTATGGCTTTAATGCAATTGACCAGAGGAAAGAACTATGGAATGATTTGCAAGGTTGGCTCCTAGGAGTAATACCCCCTGGCTCCTATGTAGGGATTTCAATGCTCTCCTATATCCCCAAGATAGATAAGGGTCCCCAGTTACCTTAGCAGAATTACAAGACTTTATAAATTGTTACAACAACTTGCTACTCAGTGAAATTCCGTGGAGAGGTGACTATTATACATGGACTAACAAAAAATAAGGTGCATATAGAGTTTGTAGTAGAATGGACCGAGCAATAGCAAATGATGAATGAATGTTACAATATGGACATCTAACAACTATATTTGGAGAGCCTTTGATATCAGATCATTTGCCCATACTTATTGTCACGATCCAAACTGGAGGGCCATGACTAGCACCCGACCATACTTGCCGAGCACCGACGTAAATATTATCTAACCTTCTTTATTATCTTTTAGGGCTGACGGGATCAATATAAATGGTAGACAAGGATCATGGACGACCAACAATAAAATATGATGGCCTGAACCAATATAACATGGGATGACCAGACAATCAAGAAACTATATACATATGGCACAAGCTACCACGCTACCATGAAAGACTACACCAC
>MU787513.1:15031-27499 GCA_026770625.1 Nicotiana glauca
ACACAAACTGCACTTGTATAGATCCAGGGATCGAATCCCATGGCCATGAGTTTATTGAATTCAATTGACTAAGTTATTTCCAAACAAATGCACCCCAGTGGGGTATTCCAGACCTATGACCTAATTTAGGTCATCATTTTTTGTCAAACAGACTTGGGCTCATTAACACATCCAGGCCCAAATGAAAACAGGCGGCCCAACGGAAGTAGAGGGGAATTAAGTGGCTGTGATACCAAAGTTTGGGATCGAATCCCAGTAAGAACAACTACAATCCAATTGACTATAAGGCCCACATCAAACTCAAACCACATCCACGATATAGCATAATGAGCAAGATATTATTCAAATTGGAAAATTAATTAACTGTCATGAACTACTAATCTGAATCAATTCAATTTAAGTGACATTTAACACTAATTTATCAGTTCAAACGCACATGTCAGTGATATCTAAAATTTCTATTCAAATGCAGGCAACCAATTATACCCTAGTAGTATCAAAATTGCTATCAGTAATATGAATACTATCAAACTAGTTCACAGGCTAACTTCTTACTAACATATCAACCAAATCAAATACGAAGTTCATATGTTGTAAAAAATTTCACTCTGATTTAACAGTCACATAAACTACTCAAATTAGTCTAAAAGAAATGACTAAGCTAAGCAGGTAATAAAGGTACTAAATCTAAGCTAATTAACTACCGATTTCAGTCCATGGTTCAAACAGTCCAGTTAAAAAAATGCAAATCTGTCAATATCAAACTAAACAAATATTTAATTAGCTATTACATATTATAAAATGATTATCCGAACAACACTACAAATTGAACAACCATGTGTATGAATTTTATGATATTTCATACAAAACAGCATTCCTACATATGATTTTTCATCTTCACAACACTTGAAATGCTTTAAATGTACCTGGAATCAGAAATAAAGGAGAGAAAAGAGGTCAGCAAAGATCAGTAATTAGCCAAATTGATCCAGTCGTAACAACAATCACAAAACAGCTTGGATCAGCTCAAATAAGCTTGTAATTGAACCAGTATTTTGGAGAATAACAATCAAGCAATCATAGTGACTCAAATAGGCATCAATTAAGCTTGGAATAGAACCAAAATTAATACATTTGAACTGCTGAAATTTCAGGAACTTAAACAATGCAATCTCAACACTCTAAGAATCAGAATCACTTGAATTTTTTTATAGCACAGTCAACGTTTTGGATTTTCTGTTGGTTTTTATAATGTTTTTGGATTTTTTTTCTGGAAGAAATTTTAGGTCTAGAAGAAGAGATTGAGATCTGGAACTGTTTTATTTCAGATCTGAACTAGGCAGATATATTTTGTGAATTTTTTTTTTTGGGTTCCAAACTTGTGAAACAAGGCAGAATGACTGCCTATTCATAGACACAATTGGGAGGGAATTTCAAATTTTCATTTTACCTTTTAGTCCCTATATTATTTCTGTTTTTCACCTCTTATTTTTGACTTGTATTACAAGTTACTACACCTATTTTATTAAAACTTATACTAAAGCCCATTCTAGAAGGTTCTATACCTATTACAATTCCTATACTACCCTTACCTCATTCCAGAAATTACCAAATTTAAGTAAACTACCATTTTCCATTGACTAAACTACCCTTTTTTCTTCCAGAAATTACTATCCAACCATAACCCTTTTACCCTAGCTACAGATTCAAACAAGTAATAAACCATTCAGCTAAATCCAATCAACCAAACCTTTGCTACTAAAAAATGAATTAAAGAACAATTAAACCTACTAGTCAAGCTAACAGAATACTAATTCAATCCAATTAAGATCTAACAATATTCAGAACAAACACATTTAAACTAAAGTCTAGAATTACTAAACCAAAACTAAAGAAGGAAACAAAATCACCTACCAATATTTACAGAAATCAATTATTGCCGAAGTCAGAACTAAACTTGAAATTAAAATGAGTAAAACCTAATCGAATTGAATTATATTAACTAAATAGAACTAAACACTGAAACGAATCAAAATACTCTAAACCTAGAATTGTAACAGAAGCATGAACGATTAGAAACAGATAACAACTTAACTTCATTAAACAACTAATACATGAACCCACTAATAAGAAACGAGATTTTTTTTTAAAAAATGAAAGAACAAAACAGAGAAGGAAAACTTACGGCTAAAAATCTTCCATCGACCAATTCATCGAACTTGATTTTTAATTGACGTTATATGTTTGTAAAACATATGGCATCAATTAGAAATCAACTCGACGCCTTAAAATTCCCCAGAACAAGTTCGAGCCCTAAGCCCTAGATCCGCAATCCGTCCCGTTACTTTAAGATTCGAAGCTTTTTGGCTTGTGTTTCAGGTTGAAGGAGTCGAAGAGATTATAGGGTCCAATTTTGAGTGGATTCGGACAACATAGCATTTTGGACATATCTTTAAATCGATATTCGAAGCAGTTGATGATGATTCGAGGGAAACGGAATGTAGATTGGGCATGAGGAGGATGAGAGGAGCTTGGGGTGTTCATGGGGTGGTGTTTGGCCACCGGCGCCGCCAACGGAGGATGAGGATATGAGGGCGGCTATTGTTAGGGTTTCTGTGAGAATGGCGGTTGAAAGAGACGATGGGGTATGGGGGGGGGAGTTTCGGACAGTCTTATGTTAATGCATATCCCATCGTGGGTCGTTGGATGAAATGAATTGAACGGCTCAGATTAGCTTGACACCAAACCGTGTCGTTTTGTTTAATGAGAGATCAGGATGGTGACCGTTGGATCAAGGGTGATCAATGGCTGGGATTTAACGACGCCCAAACGGCGTCGTTTTGTTGACAAAAAGAACATGCCGGTTGATGCAGAGTTGGGCCTGGGCGGGTGTATAAATTTTGGGCTTGAATTTGTAACAACCCAATTCTTTATTTTCCCTTTGTTTTGCTTTGTTTTCATTTTGTATTTTTGTATTTTATTTTATATATTTTTTACTTTGTATTGTATTTTTTCTGAATTTGTAAAAATTAAAACAAAACACTAATTAAACAATTTAATCCTCATTATTTAAAAATCAATTATCAATTAAGATTGCCTAAGAATTACTTTTGCGATTCTCTTTAAATTGTTCTAAAATGAAATAATACCTACTTAATACCAAAAATGTAAAATTAACATCCTAAATGCAAAAGTATATTTTTGTATTTTCATATGGCTTAACATGCACAAATAACATGCAAACAATTAACACAAAATTCACAAAAATTTGTAAAAATAAGGAAAAATCTTTTGTTTTGAATTTTATGGGAAAAACTCATATATAGGGCAAAAATCACGTGCTCACAATGCTGTTACACATGACTGAGCTTGAGACTAAAACTTACGTAGTTGACTGAGCCTTGTTACTTTAAGTTATGGGGGGATACTTGATAATCAGTATATTTATGATTTCTCTTACGTTCATATCCTTTTACCGTGCTTACTTGATCGGTACTTTCCTGATTATGTAAACTCGCACATATTTTTGCAAGTGGGGCTAGTGACCAATGAAAGTTTCACATTCTTATGGAATCAGGTCGTTCGCCTCGACAGTATTATGAAATATTCTTATGAAAGAAAGTCATTCGCCTTGACATTATTATGAGATGCACTTATGGATTGGGCCGTATGACCTAGCTAGTATCATATAACAATATTCTTATGGGATAGGACCATTCGCCTCGGCAAAATCATGCATAATATTCATTAGGGAGCCAGTGCATATGTAACGACCCAGCTGGTCCTTTTGAGAATTAATGCTCTTATCCCTTATTAACTGCTTCCCCCGTGTCTTTTTCTGCAATTGTAATTTGTCGGGATGGTTCATTTTGAGTTTCGGAGTGTTTTGGGACACTTAGTCCCTAAATGAGAGCTTAAGTCTTCGGATTTGGACCGTAGTCGCAACAACGTAAAGATGGATCCGGAATGGAATTCTGTCGATTTCATTAGCTCTGTTGGGTGATTTTGGGCTTAGGGCATTTTCGGATTGTGTTTTTGAGGTCAGTAGCTCATTTAGGCTTGAAATG
The DNA here is from genome assembly GCA_026770625.1 of Nicotiana glauca. NCBI lineage: Eukaryota > Viridiplantae > Streptophyta > Magnoliopsida > Solanales > Solanaceae > Nicotiana > Nicotiana glauca. Next base: position 19,099 of record MU787513.1, read on the forward strand.
GCGAAAGTCAAATTTTTGGAGTTTCGGGCACATAGTGGAATTTTTTATATTAAGGTCAGAATCCGGTTCCGGAAGTTGGAATAGGTCTGTAGTGGTGAATATGACTTGTGTGTAAAATTTGGGGTCAATCAGACATGGTTTGGTTGGTTTCGGCATCGGTTGAAGAATTTTGAGATTTCACATTCATTAAGCTTAGATTGGAGGGTGATTCGTGGCTTTAGCGTTGTTTGATGCTATTTGAGGGCTCGACTAAGTTTGTATGATATTTTAGGATTGGTTGGTATGTTTGGTTGAGGTCTCGGGGGCCTTGGGTAAGATTCGGATGCTTAACAGATTGGTTTGGGACTTGGGCATTTTGGTAAAGTTTGCAGCACCTATTGTATTCGCACCTGCGGATATTGGACCGCAGGTGAGATGACACAGAAGCAGCTGGGGAGCCGCAGAAGTAAATATGGACCTTGGTATCTAAGACCGCAGATGCGGTTGGGGGACCGCAGAAGCGGGCTCGCAGATGTAGCCCCAGCCAAGTTAAGTGGCTTTCACACCTGCGATGATTTTTCCACAGGTGTGAGACCACAGATGCGGCCCTAGGAGCGCAGAAGCGGAAATTGCTAGGTAGAAAAGAGGATTTCAAGGGTATGAAATTTCATAATACAAAATTCGATTTGGAGCTCGGTGGGAGGTGATTTCTTGAGGGATTTTGAAGGATAGCTATTAGGTAACTAATCCTAACACTATTTTGATCACATTACATTAATCTATTATTTTATTCCTCATCCTATTAAGGAATTTGAGGGTGGAAGTTTGGAAATGTGGGAATAGTTCCCCAATTGAAAATCTGAGGTTTGAATGGGAATTAGATGTCAGATTTGGATGAGTTTTGTACGAGTGAACTAGTGAGTGAATGTGGGAGGATTTTTGGGCGTTTTCCTATTTTCTTGCCTTAGCTTAAATTCATTAGCTAATTTCTTGTAGCTATATTTACGTTTTGTAATTAATTTGATTATATTAGAGCTACACGGAGTTGGATACTCATGGAAACAGCGTGATTTCGGATTGATTTGAGCTTGGTACGAGGTAAGTGGTTTGCCTAACCTTGTGTGGGGGAACTCCCCTTAGGATTTGGTACTATTGTAATATGAATGTCATGTACATGAGGTGATGAGTGCGCACAAGGGGTATTTGTGGAAAACCCTCATTTTCATTCAGTAAATATCTATGTTTTCCTTTAACTGAGCAATACTAGTACATATAGCCATCCTGTTTAGCTAGGAAATCATGCTTACGTGCCTTAACTGTCTTAACTTATTTAACTACCTACCGGGACTTTGTGTAGCGTGATTAGAGTAAGAATAAACTTTCTTCTTGATACAAACTTTATCAAAAACTGTAGATTTCCTGTTGAAACTGTTTTTTATATTGAATGAGTTGTGCATTTACTTTGGGACTATGAAACGGTATTCCGAGAGATCCCTCTGCATATTTATGTTTGGTACTACGTGACGGTATCTTGGGAGATCCCTCTGTACTGGATATTTACTTGGGACTACGTAACGGTATTTCGGGAGATCCCCCCCAGCACATTTAAGATTTGGACTATGAGACGGTATCCCGAAAGATCCTCTATACATTTACATTTGGGACTACGGGGCGGTATCTTGGGAGATCCCCTGTTTATATATATAAACCAGTAGGGCCCTGACCTGATCACGTCACTACTCGACCGAGGTTAGGCTTAACACTTACTGGGTACTCATGCCCTTTTGTGCACATGTTTTTTGTGTGCAGATCCAGGTACCTTTTCCCAGCCATATTTCTAGTAAGGCGAGGTGATCTTACAGACTTCGAGGTATATCGGTCGCGTCCGCAGACCTAGAAGTCCATCTCTACTCTTTCTTAAGTTATAGAATTCTTGTATTATCTTCGTTGATAGATTTCTGGAGTTTAGAAATGTATTTACTTCTGTAGATTGTAACTCATGATATTCTGAATTTTGGGAGTACTTATGTTCAGTTAGAGAGTGTTTTATTGTATATGTCGAGAGGCATTTTAAACTTTTTTATTAGATTTACCTGTTAAATTATTAGTTTTCATGTCTTCGTTTTATTTTCGCAAATTGTTAGGCTTACCTAGTCGTAGAGACTGGGTGCCATCACGACAGTTCACGGAGGGAGAATTTGGGTCGTGACAAGGTTGTACCAGAGCTCTAGGTTCTTAGGAGTCGTGAGTCATAAGCTGGTTTATTAGAGTCTTGCTGATCGGTACGGAGACGTCTGTACTTATCTTCCAGAGGCTACAAAATTGTTAAGAAAATTCCACTTCATTTAATTCCTTGTCGTGCGATATTATTGACTTTGATATTCTAAACTTCTATCTTTTATTCTCCCACAAATGGTGAGGACATGTGCTAAAGGAGATGACTAGGCACTCGCGCCCCCTACTGAAGGCGTCAAAGGTTGAGGCCGGGGTAGAGGCCGAGGACGCACACGTGGTATAGCCAGAGCACCCGTGCGAGCTGCTATAGAGGAGCCATCAGTAGCTCCAACCCGAGCCCAGGCGCCTGATGCGCCTACTACTGCTACTACTACTACTACTATTACTCCAGCTCTCTAGGAGATCCTTGCACAGTTCATGAGCATGTACAACACTTTAGCTCAGGCAGGGTTGATTTCCCTTATTGTAGGCACATCTCAGGTCGGGGGAGGAGCATAGACTCCCGCCGCATGCACACCAGAGCACCTGGTTCAGGTTGATCAGATCCTAGAGGTTATGCCGGTACTGCATGTAGCCCCAGCTCAGCCCGGGGGTAGGGCAACAATTTCAGATGAGGAGAAGAGGAGGCTTGAGTGGTACAAGAGGTATGACCCTCCTACATTCAATGGTCTAGCATCAGAGGATGCTCAGGGATTTCTGGAGGAGTGCCACAGTATCCTCCGCACTATGGGTATAGCATAGTCGAGTTGGGTTTCTTTCACTGTCTTCCAGCTTCGAGGGGCAGCCTATCAGTGGTGGTGAACTTTTGAGTTGGATAGTCCAGCTGAGGTAGATTCCCTTACATGGACCTAGTTTTCAAATTTGTTTTTGAGGGAGTATGTCCCTCAGAACCTCAAGGACGCATGACGCGTAGAGTTTGAGCATTTGCGCCAGGGTACTATGTGTTTCGGAGTATGTTGTTTGTTTCAGTGACTTGGCTAGACATGCACCGGCCTTAGTTTCTACAGTTTGTGAGAGAGTTTTTTGGTTTATTGCGGGCCTCATTCCCAGCATCAGTTCTAGCATGGCCAGAGATTTAGAGATCAATATCGCCTGCATGCTTGCTCGGGATAGGAAAGAGAGAGAGGCCAAGAGGTCTCGAGAGTTGGGCCACTATTTTAGTGCACGTGCCCCAGCTACAGTTCGTCATGGTAGGGGTAATGTGAGTCGCCCCATTCATTCAGCTCTTCCAACAGCCAGTGCTATTCCAGTTCCTCCTAGACCTCAGGAGACTTATTATGCACCTCTGGTGTCTAGTGCACCTCCTGCACGGGGTGCTTTCAGTGATCAGTCCAGCAGACCCGGAAGCCAGTCACAGTCGTCTTTCCCTCCCAGAGCTTGTTTTGAGTGTGGCGACACACACCATGTGGTGAGGGATTGCCCTAGACTTAGGATGGGTGCACCTCCACAGACTTCTCAGCCACATCGTGCTTTACAAGGTTCCCAGGCTATGATCACAGCACCAACTGCCACCGCACCTGCCCAGCCAGCTAGAGGTGGAGGTTGGGGAGGTAGACGTCGCCCTAGAGGGGAGGCCAGACCAGATACTATGCCCTTCGTGCCCGTACAGAGGTTGTTGCCTCTAATTCTATCATTACAGGTATTGTTCCGGTCTATCATAGAGATACATCGGTTCTATTCGATCCAGGCTCCACTTATTCCTATGTATCTTCTTATTTTGCCCCGTATTTGTGCGTATCTCAGGATTCTTTGAGTTCCCCTATTTATGTTTCTACTCCTGTGGGAGATTCTCTCGTTGTGGACCGCGTTTATCGGTCATGCTTGATTGCTCTTAGTGGTTTTGAGACCAGAGCTGATTTAATATTGCTCAGCATAGTAGATTTTGATGTTATCTTCGGCATGGACTAGTTGTTGCCCCATTATGCTATTCTTGATTGTCACTCCAAGACCGTGATGCTGACTATGCTAGGTGTACCGCGATAAGAGTGGAGGGGTAATTTAGATTACACTCCCAGTAGAGTTATTTCATTTCTTAAAGCTCAGTAAATGGTTGAGAAGGGGTGTGATGCGTGTATACAATCAAAATCCAGGAGCACGATTTCGAAGTCATAAAGTGGGCTTTGAGTCCGAGTCCGGGTGACTCGAAGTAGAGGTCAGACTCGGTTGGAGGACACACACCTCGAGGAAGCAGATCAAAAGCTTGGCACGACCTACATCGAGGGAAATACAATCTCGAGGGTACTCAAGAAAGAGCGGGAATTTCTCAAGAACACTTGGGTCGGGGCATAAATTAAAGGATAAGATTTATACAAAATGGTACACGTCCATACTAGGTTATTGTACATTTGTACATATAGGATTCTTTACTACAATTAGGAATATACTATATTGGGGTTTTCTCCTCCTATATAAAGGGAACCCCAATCATTTTGTAAAATCATCTCATATTATTCACTGCAGTAGAACATTCTATTATGCTTTCCTTGTTTAACGTGCTCAATAATTATTCTTCAACTTTATTATCTTTACTTTATTGTTAATGCTTTATTGTTCTTAGCTGACCTCGAGGTCCCTGGGATAACCAAGCTCGAGGCCCCTATTGCTCTAACAACACTGATTTGGTTCATCATTTCTTCTTACTTAGGCTTAAATATTATTTGTATAATCACTAGTATTAGAATATATCACATATCTTTAAAACTATAAATTATCTTTAATTGTCACTCACATTTTTCAAGGTAAAAAGTTTGGCGTCCACCGTGGGACTAAAGATAATAGTGATTATTTTACTGCTAGTTCTCCAATAACACCCATTATTCTTCACACTTTTTTTTGTCAAAGATTTTTTGATTTCAAGCTAGAATATGTCTAGCACTAAAAACACACTCATGACAGTGAGGGACTTGGAGAAAATAGCGGTATAGGGGTCGGTTACCACCCATAAACCCTGAAGGAGTGCCAAACGTGGAGCCAGTTGATATCAGTTTGCACAACGCTCTAAACACAGATGCAGGCACAAACCCGGTAAGGAATGTACATAGGGATGCCAGAGGCCAGGAAAAACGAGGAATGGAAGAAGGAGGAGCCATCCTCCAAGTGATATTTGAGATGATGCAAGCCAAGCCAGTCGCCATCGCTCAAAACAGAACTCCTAACACCACTGAACCAGTGAACACCTGGCATGAACCAGCGCTAGAAAGGCCCAATAAAAGTGGCTCGGAGACTAACCCCACAATCATAAAAATGCTCGAGGAACTGACTAGAAGGATCAAGTCAGGAGAAAAGAAGATAGAAGACAACAATAAAAAGGTGGAAACTTACAACTCCTGGGTAGACCAGATACCTGGAGCACCTCCAATTTTGAAGGGTCTAGATGCCAAAAAATTCATGCAAAAACCTTTCCCCCCAAGTGCGGCTCCGATGCCCATTCCCAAGAAGTTTTGCATGCTCGATATACCGAAATATAACGGAACAACTAACCCTAACTAACATATTACTTCATACACTTGTGGAATCAAAAGAAAAGACTTGAATGACGCTGAAATCGAGTCAGTATTATTGAAAAAGTTTGGGGAGACACTATCAAAAGGAGCTATGATCGGATACCATAACTTAGCTCTTAACTCTATTGATTCATTTGCTATGTTGGTGAATGCCTTCGTGAAAGCACACATCGAGGCCATAAAGGTGGCCACAAGAAAATAGGATGTCTTCAAAATAAAACAAAGGGACGATGAGATGCTGAGGGAGTTCGTGTCTCGCTTTCAAATAGAAAGAATGGAGTTACCTTCAGTCTCCGATGACTGGGCAGTTTAGGCCTTTATGCAAGGTTTGAATGAAAGAAGCTCGATTGCATCTCGACAGCTAAAGCACAACTTGATTAAATATCTAACTCTGATATGGTCGCATGTGCACCATCATTATCAGTCAAAAGTTAAGGTCGAGGACGACCAGTTGGGAGCCTCTCGGGCTCAGTTCACCCTAACAGATTCACATCCAAGCTCCCAAGGGACACAGACTGGGGATCAAGATTCAACAAGGGAAGATACCAACCATACATCGAAGATATGAGAAACATTCTGCGGTGTAATACACCTCGGAATGATCGAAGAGTAGATCGAGGCCAAAATGCTCGGGGACTCATGGGCAAAACAGGGTTAGACAAGCGCTCGGGACCGGTGGAGTCTCACAGATTATCACAATATAATTTCAGTGTCGATGCCTCGAGTATCGTCTCGGCCATTGGAAAAATTAGAGATAGTAGATGGCCTAAGCCTATACAAACCAATCCTTCTCAGAGGAACCCCAACTTAATGTGTAAGTATCATGGTACCCATGGACATGGGACCGAGGATTGTAGGCAGTTTAGAGAGGAGGTAGCCCGATTGTTCAACGAGGGGAACCTTCGTGAATTTCTCAACGACCGGGCCAAGAATCATTTCCGAGAAAGAGATGCAAATAGGAAGAATGAACCTGGAAAACCTCAACATGTCATTCACATGATCGTCGGCGGAGCCGACGTCCCACAGGGACCTATATTCAAATGCACCAAAGTGTCCATCACAAAGGAGAAACAGACTCGGAGCTATGTGCCCGAGGACGCTTTATCATTCTGTGATAATAAGTAGAGGACGTATCTCAGCCGCACAATGACGCCCTGGTAATCTCTATCCTTTTAAATAAAGTTCAGATTAAGCGTGTTTTAGTGGATCCAGGTAGCTGTGTGAACATAATCAGATAGAGGGTCATAAAACAACTTGGATTTCAAGATCAAATTGTACATGCCTCCCCGGTGTTGAATGGCTTCAATGGCAAGTGAAACAATGAAAGGATAAATTATCTTGCCGATAAGAGCATGTTTGGAAAGCCACCTAAGAATTAGATTTGGGTGTAATTGGATGTAATTACACAATTTGGAGTGTTTGTTTGACCAAGTAATTACTTGGTCAACATGGAATTGGGTGTAATTGGAGGGGAGTAATTACACTCTTCAATTCTCAAGGGAGAGGTGAGAATTGGTGGTAATTACACTCTGTAATTACAAGGTTATTTTTTATTTTATTTCCTTTTTATTTTTATTTTTATTTATTTTCTTTATAGCTTTTATTTCTATTACTTTAATTTTTAAAATTTTATTTTTAATTTTTAATTTCTTTTAAAATTTTAAAATATATTTTTCTTTATACATTATTTATCTTTTATTTCTTGTTATTTCATGTAATTGCTTATATTTTATTTTTATTTATTTTATTATTCTATTTTTTGAAACTACACCTCCTAATATTATAAATAATGAGTCATTTACAAACTTGTCATATAATGAGTGATGTAATTAAAGTGGAATTTCATTGTTGAATGTGGTTATAAACTTATTATGTTTCCTAATCTAAAATTATAGTGGAACTTACTATTATTATGTTGGAATTTGACATATGTTAAATTATTTTTTTTTGAATTTTGAAATTGTGTTATATTCATGGTTCTAATTTACTTGTTTTAGTAGTATTGGCTCACGTCGCATGTTGTTCATTTTTTAGTTAGAATTGATAGATCAGTTTTGTCAAACATTTGAATAATGTTATGACATTATATTTATAAATATTAATTTATTTTATCAAATATGAATTCCATGATGTTCTTACAAAAAACGTATATTTTTAATTTTTGTACGTATCTAAACTAAATGTCACACCTCCTTTTTTACCGAATTACTACACCCCGGGAAGGGATATAATAAAAGGAAGAAGTTTTTCCAATTAAAGGATAGTCGGAACGGGATTTATTTATTTAAATTCAGAATCGCCACTTGGGAGATTAATGGTGTCCCAAGTCACCGATTGAATCCCGAACCGAGGAAATATGACTCTGTTAACAGTCTGCGAACCAGAAATTCGGATAAGGAATCCTGTTAATCCGGGAGAAGGTATTAGGCACTCCCGAATTTCGTGGTTCTAGCAACGGTCGTTCAACTGTTGTATTTGTTTTTATCTGATTTCTAAATATATTTATTTTAATGTGCATTTATTGATATTCCGCTTTATTATTTAATTTTTACAAGAATTGCAACGTCGTGAAAATGTATTTCGGACCACACCGTACCAGTACGCCTGTGGCCTTTAACACATTTCGACTTCGTTGAGATTTAGATTTGGGTCACATAAATGTACACCCGTACTTGAGAAAGTAT
>MU787514.1:0-29818 GCA_026770625.1 Nicotiana glauca
TGGCACGGTCTTGGTTTGATGCTTGATTTTTATCCTTGATGGTATCTGCCAGATCCATCGCATCAAGATGAATTTCAGCATCAAGCACCCAAAACATATAGCTTTTGCCCGATATATCCAAGGCTACAAATTCAAGTTTAGAAAGATTTGACATTATATAGAAAAAGAAAGTTCGTACCTCAGATAATTTCAAAGTATTTGCTCGAGATGACAGAGTCTCGTGCTGATAACGTGTTATAAAATAAAGATTATAATGTAAAGACAAGTATAGAGAGAAACTGATATATTATTCGAATTCAAACTGATGTACATAATGAACTGAAAACTCTTCTATTTATAGAAGAAAGAAAGCTGCTGTGTAAGCTGTTACTGCAAGCTGCTGTGTAAGGTGCTACTACAACCTGCTGTGTAAGCTACTATAAGCTGCTGTGTAAGCTGCTACTCCAAGCTGCTGTGTAAGCTACTACAAGCTGGTGTGTAAGCTGCTACTATATCCGATATGGATAATCTTATACTAAGAGTAATGTTTATCCATAACGGAGTACTGAAAGGATAAGCTCATTATACCCGCTATGGATAATCTTCTACCGGGGTAATGTTTATCCATAACCGGATACTGAAAGGATAAACATATTATACCCGGTATGGATAATCTTCTATCGGGGGTAATGTTTATCCATAACCGGGTACCGAAGTGATAAGCTTCTTTAGGAGGCTTATTTCCAATAGAGTACTAAATAGATAAACATATTTACGGCGGAGTTTCATATGGATAAGCTTCTTCATGAAACTTATTTACAACGGAATATTAACATTCATAATATAATATATTTATAACAAATACATAACAATATACCGATTAATTCTCTTATACAACGTATGTAACGATCCATAAGTTTGTGAAAATATATTACTAGGGGTGTTAGACGAATAAAATAATTCCAACTCAATTGTTAAATTTCGCTAGGATACCATTTTTCGGTGAGCATCTGTGCTCCCCTTATTTCATCCCTCGTCAGTCGTTCTTTTCCCAACTCAATCCCGCTCAGACCCCATTTTCAAAAAAAAAAAAAAAAAAAAAANTGCTTCGGTGATGTCTTGACGCATTTGAGATGATGAAGGCTTTTGTTCCCGCTACCCAAACACTATCCACCTCTTTTGCAAACCACTTTGAGCCGGTTCCCTTTCTTTGGCTACCCTCTTTGGAATCCGAAGCCCATTTTAAAAAAAAAAAAAAAAAAAAAAATCATTTACTTCACATAATACTCACCTGAAACTTCCGCTTGCTCCTTGTGAGAAAATGGCGAACGAAGCACTGGCGTCCGGTCCGGTGGATCCTCTCCACGGCCTCGTCGGACTCTCTCTATTCCCCAAAACAATTAGGGTTTGCACAGATGTATCAGTAGACCCTAAAGACCTCGAGTCAGTGCATAATTTCATGAAATCCTTGGTAACTTTTTTCGTTTTTTTTATTCCCTTTATATACTAGTTCTAGCTCTATTATAGATCTGGTCAGTTAATTTAAAGTGATAATATCGTTACAATTTATTTCGTTATTCTTCAATTCGTTTGTGCAAACTCCAATTTCAACTTAAAATTAGTACAGTTCACTTTGTACTATGTGCAACAATTAACAAATTCTTTTTTTCGCCTGTGACTGCGTATACCTTCAGCCTGGAAATTTTCACGACTTTCTAATTTATGTTTTATCTAATGGAGTTTATTTTTTATTTTTTTGTCTTTGTTTTAGTATTTGGCTGACTGTGAATAACTTGGATTTCTTTTGGTGGTTGTATGTGACAACATAAATACTGTAATTTGTCCATTTAATTTTCGTTGATTTGGTTTGGTTAGTTATTTGATTGCTGAATGATGTCATGTTGATAAAGTTCTGTTTCTTCATTATTATGATCTTAAAAGGAAACGAAGAGTCCTGTGAAGCTCTTTGAGGAGGCCAGGACCATTGTGAATAATGGTGCGGAACTTTTGAACACAAAGTTTATGGGCATTGATGGGGACGTTGCCATGAATGGCAAGGAGAAGCTCAAAGAGAGAAGACCAGGCCTTGGTCGCAGAAAGCCTCAGTTTACTTTCAAGCCTAGTACAAGGTAAATTATAGTGTGTCCTTTATTCTCAAATTAGATCCTCTTGAAATGATGTTACTTAGCATATCTTGCTATGTTTTTGCAGTCAACCTCCTGTCATCTTGGGTTCTACATTAGAGTCTTTAGAATTAGACATGGATCAACTGGAAGATCCGGTGGAATTTTTTGCAGCTGCTGAAAGGTTGGAAGGTAATATTTGTTTCTTTAGCTGTTTGTTGAATATCTTATTGCGAGTTGAATATCTTATTCGGAAAGAGAATAATCATTTTACACATGGTCAATTTACAGAAGCTGAAAAGGAAATGAAGAGACTGAAAGGCATCAGTATCAATGAAGACATGAATATTCCACTCGCCAATTCACGCCGTCGTCGACCAGGCATCTTGAAGTAGACTTAGTCGTTCTATGCGTTTTAACATGGAAATGCTTATCTTACCTTTGTGATCATCCTCTCAACTTGCGGTTGCACTTGCTTAAAGTTTTACTCTTTCTGTCTCAGCAAATCGGTGAGGTATAAGCACCGCTTCTCGTCCATCCAGTCTGAGAGTGATAATGCATTTATATCATCTCAAGAGACATTGAGGAGTGATACTCGGGCTGGCCTGAATTCTCAGTTGTCAGAAGAGTCCCATGGCCTCAATGTTGAACTACAAGAAGCAGATTCTCCAGGTTAGCGGTTTTAACTAATCAAGAGAGATGCCTTTTGATTTCGATATCCTATTTTTAACTTCCCTATGAGTAAAATGTGTTTCAGAGATACCATAATTTTTTCCTTATAAAAAAGGAGTGTAATTCAAAGATGATGATTGGTTTTCAATTTGACAGGGTCAGTTGAGAAAACAGAAAACCGAAACAATAGTTTTTTGGATGAATTACTGTCGATTAGTTGTGAAGATCTAAATGGGGAGATGATATTATTATCCAAATTGCAAGAGCGGTTGCAGATCAAGCCCTTTGAACTAGGCCCCTTGTGTATTCCTGAGTTACCTATGACTGGGAAAGCAGATGGTAAGGCTTTTGGACAGAGGATTCGGAAGCCTTGGAAGTTTTCGCTGGAGATACAGGATCTCGTTAAAAGCCCAACTGAGGGAACATCTTCCACTCACAGACAACATGAAGAAAGTCCTGCCAATAATTTAGCATCACCCACTCCATCAAAAAGTCCTCATGCTTCATTGTCTTTGTTAAAACAGAAAATTTTAAAGTCAAATCCACTGAGAGATCCTTTTTCGCCTCTCAACATTGATCTGTATAACAATGATTCGCAATCAGACCATCCACCAGATTGGTCTATGAAGAGGAACCCACAATGTATAAGTAATAATGCTGGACCTACTAAATCCCATGGTGAGACAGAAAACGTTGTTGGTTTTGACAATACGAATATTATGGTTCCTTTAAGTGGTTCAGACTCTTCACACGAACAATTGATGAAAAACGGTTCAGGCGAAGATAATATAAAAACTGGGCCAAATGGATCTCAATCTGGAAAGGAGCTAGAAAATGGTTATGATGATATTGATATCAATACTGACATCAACTTAAATATGAGAAATATGGATTCCCACTATGAGTCTGATGTGCTTGGTAAAGTGAATGATGTTTCAGTTGTAAACAATGTTATGAAGGATCAACAAGGTCTTCAGACTGAATCTTCCTTTAGCTGTCAAAAGATGCAGGATGGAGAAGTGCTTGCAGAAACACTATCTTCTCCTCATGCACAACGAAAAGCTGGCGATACACACAATTATTCCGTTGAAACAGTTGCTGCGGATTCTGGATCATCTGAAATCGATTGGCAGGCAATACTATCCGCCTTTTGCCATTATACTACATTTGATACATCATTCTGGCAGTTACAATTCCAAGTCTGATATTTTTCATTCATACATCAATATCAGGTTGACCATATGCCACCACAAAGAGAAAATTCTGCAGAACAAGATCACCACTTTGAGGATTCTGTCAAAGATGTAACTAGTGGTAAGGTTCATTTTTAAATGATTTTTTTATTTCACGTCAACTTCATTATTTCTGAAGATGCTACATTTGAGCTTGTCTGTTTCCTATGTAGATTCTTTTGTATAGCCAAATGTTTGTATGCTTTTCAGAATAATCGCCGTCTTTTTTGCGTTTAACATAGCTTGAGTTTTTCATGGAATCATCGGTAGTCAACTTTCTGTTTTTTGACCCACTTGAATGTCCAACTCTTACTCCGGTGATGCATGGTTTTGGAAACTGAACATTTGATTGGTGATCTAGAGGATAAAGATTGAGGTGTGAAGTATTGGAAATTTAGTACTAGGAAAACAAATAACTTCCCATGTTTGCCAAAACGTGTGCTGCAATGCGATGCAATACCTTAGATTGCTTTGAGATGATCTCTTATAAGTTTTTCTTTTCTTTTTTGTTTCATCTCCCTTTTTATAATGGGAAGATGCATGTGATGCATCTTATAAACATATTAGCTATGGAGAATTTGGAGTTTGTGGTTGTCAAGAATCATGACTTTTGAACTTCACTATTTTTGAGATGGAAAATTTTTTTTTTTGAGATGGGACTTTTGAACTTCACTATTCTTTTCTATTTTTTTAAAAAAAATAAAGGTAATGGTTTTATTGAAAAGTTTGGGATAACCCTGCATACAAGTTGTATACTGTATAGAGGACGTTACAAAAAGATATGGTTCTCTTGCAAAAGATCCAGTCGTCACTAATGAAAATATTTCAAAAATAACAAGATTTCTGTACTATGTTTGAACTTCGTTTCTATCTTTGAGCATCATGTCAGGTTCTAGTTTCAAATTAACAAGACATAAGTTTGATAGTGATGCATGCTAAGTTATTGCTGTATTGATGCTGTATTGTGTATAAGAAAATTAAGGTTTCTATAATGTTTCACTAGCAAAGCACTTGGGATGACTAAAGTAACCCGTGTACTGAATGATGTTTCAGTTGTAAACGATGTTATGAAGGATCAACAAGGTCTTCAGACTGAATCTTCCATTAGCTGTCAAAAGATGCAGGATGGAGAGGTGCTTGCAGAAACACTATCTTCTCCTCAAGCACAACGAAAAGCTGACGATACACACAATTATTCCATTGAAACAGTTGCTGCGGATTCTGGATCATCTGAAATCGATCGGCAGGCAAGACTATCCACCTTTTGCCATTATACTACATTTGATACACCATTCTGTCAGTTACAATTCCAAGTCTGATATTTTTCATTCATACATCAATATCAGGTTGACCATATGCGACCACAAAGAGAACGTTCTGCAGAACAAGTTCACCACTTTGAGGATTCTTTCCAAGATGTAACTAGTGGTAAGGTTCATTTTTAAATGATTTTTTTATTTCACGTCAGCTTCATTATTTCTGAAGATGCTACATTTGAGCTTGTCTATTTCCTATGTAGATTCTTTTGTATAGCCAAATGTTTGTATGTTTTTCAGAATAATCTCCGTCTTTTTGCGTTTAACATAGCTTGAGTTTTTAACCCTCGGGGGTTGGCTTGGTGGCAATTGACTTGAGTCTTGGGGTTTGCTCCCTTTCAAGGTCTCAAGTTCGAAACCCACTGGGTGCAAACAATTTCTGAGTGCCATCGGACTGGGTAAAACCTGAATTAACCTTGGTGCACTTGAGGGAAACTCCTTGCCGAAGGCCTGTGCAACCCCGGGATTAGTCGGGGCTCTTAGAGACTCGGACACCCGGTGCAAATCAAAAAAAAAAAAAACATAGCTTGAGTTTTTCATGGAATCATCAGTAGTCAACTTTCTGTTTTTTGACCCACTTGAATGTCCAACTCTTACTCAGGTGATGCATGGTTTTGGAAACTGAACATTTGATTGTTGATCTAGAGGATAAAGATTGAGGTGTGAAGTATTGGAAATTTAGTACTAGGAAAACAAATAACTTCCCATGTTTGCCAAAACTTGTGCTGCAATGTGATGCATGCATTGCATCACATTGCTATGGAGAATTTGGAGTTTGTGGTTGTCAAGAATCATGACTTTTGAACTTCACTATTCTTTTCTATTTTTTTTTTTTAAAATAAAGGTAATGGTTTTATTGAAAAGTTTGGGATAACCCTGCATACAAGTTGTATACTGTATAGAGGGCCTTACAAAAAGATATGGTTCTCTTGCAAAAGATCCAGTCGTCACTAATGAAAATATTTGAAAAATAACAAGATTTCTGTACTATGTTTGAACTTCGTTTCTATCTTTGAGCATCGTGTCAGGTTCTAGTTTCTAATTAACAAGACATAAGTTTGATAGTGATGCATGCTAAGTTATTGCTGTATTGATGCTGTATTGTGTATAAGAACATTAAGGTTTCTATAATGTTTCACTAGCAAAGCACTTGGGATGATTAAAGTAACCCGTGTACTGAATGATGTTTCAGTTGTAAACGATGTTATGAAGGATCAACAAGGTCTTCAGACTGAATCTTCCATTAGCTGTCAAAAGATGCAGGATGGAGAAGTGCTTGCAGAAACACTATCTTCTCCTCAAGCACAACGAGATGCTGACGATACACACAATTATTCTGTTGAAACAGTTGCTGCGGATTCTGGATCATCTGAAATCGATCGGCAGGCAAGACTATCCGCCTTTTGCCATTATACTACATTTGATATATCATTCTGGCGGTTACAATTCCAAGTCTGATATTTTTCATTCATACATCAATATCAGGTTGACCATATGCCACCACAAAGAGAACATTCTGCTGAACTAGATCACCACTTTGAGGATTCTGTCAAAGATGTAACTAGTGGTAAGGTTCATTTTTAAATGATTTTTTTATTTCACGTCAACTTCATTATTTATGAAGATGCTACATTTGAGCTTGTCTGTTTCCTATGTAGATTCTTTTGTATAGCCAAATGTTTGTATGTTTTTCAGAATAATCTCCGTCTTTTTTGCGTTTAATGTAGCTTGAGTTTTTCATGGAATCATCGGTAGTCAACTTTCTGTTTTTTGACCCACTTGAATGTCCAACTCTACTCAGGTGATGCATGGTTTTGGAAACTGAACATTTGATTGGTGATCTAGAGGATAAAGATTGAGGTGTGAAGTATTGGAAATTTAGTACTAGGAAAACAAATAACTTCCCATGTTTGCCAAAACTTGTGCTGCAATACCTTAGGTTGCTTTGAGATGCTCTCTTATAACTTTTTCTTTTCCTTTTCGTTTCATCTCCCTTTTTCCAATGGGAAGATGCATGTGATGCATCTTATAAACATATTAGCTATGGAGAATTTGGAATTTGTGGTTGTCAAGAATCATGACTTTTGAACTTCACTATTCTTTTCTATTTTTTTTTTAAAATAAAGGTAATGGTTTTATTGAAAAGTTTGGGATAACCCTGCATACAAGTTGTATACCGTATAGAGGACCTTACAAAAAGATATGGTTCTCTTGCAAAAGATCCCGTCGTCACTATTGAAATTATTTCGAAAATAATAAGATTTCTGTGCTATGTTTGAACTTCGTTTCTATCTTTGAGCATCATGTCAGGTTCTAGTTTCTAATTAACAAGACATAAGTTTGATAGTGATGTATGCTAAGTTATTGCTGTATTGATGCTGTATTGTGTATAAGAACATTAAGATTTCTATAATGTTTCACTGGCAAAGCACTTGGGATGATTAAAGTAACCCGTGTACTGATAGCATAAGGTGTTATGTCACATATTGATACCTTGTGCCTTTGAAATTTCTAATTAGAAGTGTCATATCATGGTTAAAAAGCATTGAGGTTCCTTTAATGCTTCACTAGTGAAGTACTTGGGAATTGGGATGATCACAGTAAATTATCTGCAAATAGTGTATGGTGTTCATATCACACAGTGATACCTATTGTCTAGTTTAAAGTTTGAATTGGAAATAATCCTTGATTCCTCTTCCTACTTCAATATTGTCAAGAAATTGAAAGATTTGTCAAACCCCATGACCCCTATTTCTCTAATGCCATGCATTTTATACGACAAGCAGTGAACCACTTAAATTGCACATGGTGAAAGAAAATAATACTGCGCGCAGTAATAATATGAGCCTGATTCTGTGAACTGAAAAGTTAATTACGAACCAGCATTATGTTTTAATTTGCATCATCTCTGTTGTCATATTTGCACAGAATCTGCATCCTTAAAGATTGGCTAAATCTATTTTAATCTTCAGACTTTACGCTTGTTGGTGATATTGCAACTCTCTCTTGCTCCTTTTCTCCCAATTTCTTTCAATATTGAGCTCCTTATTGTTCTTTTTTCCAACCAATAAAGCTTGAGTCGTGAGTCAAATCTTTCCCAGTGAGATGCTATAATATCTTGCAAGATTTAGATTTTGTTTCTTGTACAGACAATGGCTTGTTTGAACGTCATGAATTGGTTTTATAGATGTTTGGTGCCATTTCTTTTAGGCACTTTTCTAGTTTCTGTAGCTGCATGTGAGATATGAGATACATAAGTATGATTGTAGTGAACTCGTGACTTCTTTATGCATTTTAGCAACCAAAAGGATCCTGCTGTTTAGAGTCGGTCAGCTCTTCCACTTAACCCTGTAGTTGCGCTTGCTTTACGGACTTTTAAGTTAGTAACCTGCCGCCACCAAAAATAACTTGCTGCTGCTGAAATCATTCTCACATTGATCACCATTTTTTTAATTTGATAATGTTTGTCGAGCTTCTATCATTCTTTATGTTATTAAGTCATCATAGTTTCCTTTTAAAGCAAATAAGCTTTGGGAACTTTTCACCACCGATGATTTCACTGATAAAGTTGCCTGTACTTTCTAAATTTCTGTAGTCTTTCTTGAATTTGATAGATAGTGGTTTAAGCCATCTTACTTTGTTTATCCTAACTAGTAATAACAGTCTGATGCTTGGGAAGAAGTTGAGAAATATTGATATTTTTTTTACAGATCAATTGAGATCAGTTGCAGTTGAAGTCCATTCTACAGAGGTCGGATCTATATTGTCAGAGATGAGCCCTCAGCATTATGCCCAGGTTGTTTCCTTTCTTCAGTACTCCTTTTTTTATTTTATCAGCAAACTCAAAACGCAATGTCCTATGGTGGATTTGCCCATTTTTCTCGGAAAATTAATTTTTTGGATCACAAGAGTAGACACTTCTTCAGAGAAGTTCATTTACACTCCAGCCGTCCTAAAAAATTGGCGAGTTTTGAATTATAAGGGTTCAAAATATCTCATTTCTGCATGGAGCTGTGAGGTTACACATGGTTCTTTTTATTATTAAAAGCTCTGAAAAAATCTCAGTCAAAGGAAATATCATTTGACTCCTCCAATTGTAACTGTCATATCGAAAGAGTGTAAAGCTTCAGCGCTTGTTCATTATAAAAAAAAAAAAGCTTCAGCGTTTGTACGTCAACAAATCTGCAGATGAATAAACACTATTGGTGGAGATGGTTTGTGCAAAAACATATAGCAATTCCCAGGTGTAACACAAACATTAACTGCTTTTGATAGCCATGATAATCTGATTCTCTTAAAAAGCAATAATGCTACTGATCTAAGTTATACCAAATGTGTTGATTGCTGTCCAGGGGTTGGACATTTTAAGTTGTCTACTGGAATGACCCTTACGATATTATCGGTGTAAAATTTTGACAACCAATTTGTATAAGAGACAATAATTCTGACATGACCGTGGATATTGAATGATATCAAGTAAACACTGCAAAATCTTTAGCCCATGATGTCTACTATTTCTAGGTTTACATGTATGGACATGTGTTCTCTGCAGTGTATTTCTTTAGCTGTAGTGAGTATACTGATGTGTGATACATCATTTCTGATCCTTTAGGCAAAAGATAAACAAGAGAAAGCAAAACGACCTGCTGGCGGAAGGCGTGAAACTAAAGCTCTTCGTCCTAGGCCAAGTCTAGCAGGTTTACTCTTGCACCTATGAGCATGTATTTGTTACACCTCTTGCTTTTGTGTGCTATATAAAGAATTTCATGAATTCGACAGATGCTGGCACGTCATTTCAAGATGGGGTTAGACGAAGCAAACGAATGAAGACAAGGCCTTTGGAATACTGGAAAGGCGAAAGGTTATTATATGGATGGGTTAATGACAGTGAGTATTTTCTTGTAAAATTGTATACTATTGTTACTTTTCTGGTTTTTGTTTATTCTTTCTTCTGTTTGGATTCATTTCTTAAGCTCAGGTGATAATTCAGTTTGATTCTCAATTTTTTGTTTGTTTGAGAGAGAGAGAGGGAGGGAGGGAGAGGCCTGCGCCATGCTAGACGCCATGCTTATAGTCTTGGGAAGGTAACTACTGGAAGAGATTTTCTTGTCCTCCAGTTGGGATGTTTATCAAACTTACGACACTGTTGGAGAGGTAGGTGGTGACGTGCACATCAAAATTCTACAAAAAAGTTGGAGATAACCTAGGTTGCTTACATGTCTGATAACCTATCAAAAGAAAAAAAAAAGTTAGTTACCTATCTGATAGAGTAAGCAAGTTAGGGTATCAGAATCCAAGTCTTGATTATTATTTGGTGGGTAATTTAGTTGTGTCTCTTCCAGTTGGAGATTAACTTAGTTAAGGCTCTTCTAGTTGGTGACCTACTAGCTCAAACTAGTCTTAGGAACTTGAATTGCAAGAAATTAGTTAATTTGACCCTTACTGTTTTCGTGCTTGAAAATCATGATTGGGATAATATGGTTGACATATTTCGTATATTAGTCAACCTCCTGAATCCCATAATATATCGGCCGACTTGCTGAATTCCGTATAGGGTCCACAAAATTTGAAGTCGGTCTAAACTGATTATCAGTGGAGAAACTTATTGCAGCCAACATCAGCCAGCATCTTTTGGACATTATTTCTACTGTAACCATGCAAGGAAAGCATAGTATAGTAGTTTATTCTCTGTGGCGATTCTACTGTAACCATGCAGGGAAAGTATAGTAGTTTATTCTTTGTGGCTATTCTAAACTGTGTTTTTATCAAACACAATGAACTCATTTTTTGACTGGTAGTTTCTCTATTTAATCTGAGGGGGAAAAACGGCAGATTTAATGTAAATCTATGTGTTTCTGTTGCAGGTCTGAAGCTAGTTGGGGTGAAATACGTATCTCCAATAAAGGGATCGGTAAAGGTGGAGTCTTACATCTCAGATGATTACAAAGATCTGGTTGAATTAGCAGCTCGCTATTAATTTTCTAAAAACACTGGTGGATGGATTACCTTGTGGATCTTGTCCTATTTTTCATTTACTTATACACATGTAGCCATTGTATATAATGTTCCTAGGGTCGATCTTAAAACAGCTGAAGCTAGTTGAAGTATTATCTCTTATTTGTTGAGCGCTACTCTATTTTCTGATGAGCTGTTGGTGCAAATTGCTGCCATCTTTCAGTATCCTACAGTAGATGACTCCATATTTCTTTGACACCTACCATGTCTTGTTAATGTTAATTGAAGAAAGCCACGACTCACTTTTTCATTTTTTAAATTTTGTATGAAAGGTGGTGTCTGCTTGCACCTCGACTATTCTCAGGTACTTGCTATGTCCTACTAGCATAGATACCAAGTATCCATGTCCTTGCACCCCGAAGCAATGGTCGATAATCCCGGTGATTATTCCAATGGCCAGAATAGTCTTCAAAACCGTGCATGAGACTTTCATCTCACACGGCTCCCCACAAGGTTGTGGCCGGCTACACGGGAAGGAGCCCCTTTGCTTACACGTTTGCTAAGGATTGACGGAAACAAGCTATAATAGTATCAGCTGTTGTTACGCTTATCTAGTTTGGAAACTCGCTGAGTCATGACGCATTAGGAGATAAATAAAAATCTGCCCACTGTGAACAACTTACTATAAAAGCAGAATCAGTTTGTGCAATTATTCCTCGATTTGAGCCCATTCTTTTGTTACAATATTGGGGGATTTGCATTTGAGATTTTTTCCTAACTATACCATTTATGAAATCTTGTTATCAAAAATATGTATTGTTTGTTAATTACTCGCCTAGTCCACGTTTTACCTACAAATTTTGTACCATTCAACTATTAGGTATTAAAAGGGCAGAATATTTCCTAAAAAAACGCGCTTAAATTAAGGAGAGAATCTTGGTGTTAATTGATTCAACATTAAATTCAATTTTTAAAAAAGGAAAGGAGATTTCTCATCTGCGTATTTTCTCCAGAACTATAATTCAAATTCTCGAAAAAAAAAGAACGAACAATTGCATAAAGAACTAAGGTCGCACCCTAATTTAGATTGCTTTTGCAGTGGGAGCACGACCATTACTCTGGTGAAACAGGTAACCAGTTGCATTTGGTTATGATTTGTCCATGGAATTTCTTTCAAAATGTTTTCTTCTAAGCTTGTTATTAATATTTTGTGTCACAAGGGCGCAAATCTGTTTATGGGCTATATTGGTGATTCTCGGGCAATCTTGGCATCTAAGGACAATAATGATTCAATGGTAGCAGTTCAATTGACTGTTGATCCGAAGCCCGATTTACCCAGTATGTCTATATTATAGCCAATCTTTTATCGTATGTGATCTCTTTCTGGATTCTCTTTGTTGATGTAGTGTTCTTTGTGCCAGAGGAAGCTGAGAGGATAAAACGATGTAAAGGTCGGGGTTTTGCATTGCAAGATGAAAAAAACATCAACAACAACAACAAATCATGTCCAAAATTGTAGAATTTTAGTTTTATGATATTATCTACAAATTCACTACATATATCTATAATTTGACTATAATTTCTTTATTTGGTGCGGGAAAAAAATATTTTAATATACAGTGTCTCCAGATTGTAGATAAATTATGGGCAAATTGTAGTTTACTTATAGTTTGTAGTTAATTTGTAGATAAATTATAGATAAAATGTAGATATATTGTAGATACTATATTTTTAATATTGTCAAAAAAATTTCTTTGTGTTTGTTCTGAAAATATAGGTAAGGGTTTCAACAGATCATATACATACTGTGTTGGATGGTGTGAAGCGGTACATTGTGTGTCTAAAAAATAAGAAATGTAGCTGTGGCCAATTCCAACTTGAAGAACTTCCATGTGTAAATTGTTTTAAGATTGTAGTTAAAATGTAGGTTAAATGAAGTTAATTTGTAGTTTTTGTAAAATTTTGTAGACAATTTGCAGATTAATTGTGGATAACACATTTCTACGATTGGAGTATTTATTCTAATTTTTTGTTGTGTAATTTATATTCAACTGACATTTATATACAAATATTACATAGAACTTGGAGGTAAACATCTAAAAATTATGATAAAAAGCTACAAAATTTATATATAATAACTACATTGAGTCTTCACACAATGTAGATAGTTTGAAGATTATTGGTAGGCAAATGGTATGCTAACATCAAAATACTCATGTTTAATATAAAGATGATACAGTGTTGTAAACAAGTCAATTTATATTGAAGTGAATAACTAATAATAAAATATAAGAAGACAACATTCTGAGATTTCCAGTCGCCAACCTCCAAGAAGACACCATTCCTCCATCTTTATCACTTAAAAAATAAACATACATACTCAACAGAAAAACAAGAGGGAACGATACAGGGAAACGAGAATGAGGCGTATCTTGAATGCTGAAGGTGCCAAAATGGATGTCACAGCTGTCATGTGTTGTGCGAATAATTAAATGCAGAATCTGTATGGATTTATCCAAGGAGGCATATATTAGGAATTATAGGGATAGAGAAATGTGAGATATATGGATATCTTTAGTTAAGGAGTAAAATCTGCCCATTAATTAGACCCTTAATTAAGTATGGTATAGGATTGGTAATTTGGCATACGGGTTTGTAATTAAATCAAACCTTAAACATCGAGGGTAATAAGGTTTCATATGTGGCATAGGAATGTAAAAATCCCCATTTGAGATTTTTTCCTAACTATACCATATATGAAATCTTATTACCAAAAATGTGTATTGTTTTTTAATTACCCGCCCAGTCCACGTTTTACCTATAAATTTTGTACCATTCGACTATTAGACATTAAAAGGGCAGAATATTCCCTAAAAAACGCGCTTAAATTAAGGAGAGAATCTTGGCGTTAATTGATTCTACATTAAATTCAATTTTTAAAAAGGGAAAGGAGATTTCTCATCTGCGTATTTTTCTCCAGAGCTACAATTCAAATTCTCGAAAAAAAAAAGAACGAACAAGCATAAAAAACTAAGGTCGCACCCTAATTTAGATTGCTTTTGCAGTGGGAGCACGACCATTACTCTGGTGAAACAGGTAACCAGTTGCATTTGGTTATGATTTGTCCATGGAATTTCTTTCAAAATATTTTCTTCTAAGATTGTTATTAATATTTTGTGTCACAAGGGCGCAAATTTGTTTATGGGCTATATTGGTGATTCTCGGGCAATCTTGGCATCTAAGGACAATAATGATTCAATAGTAGCAGTTCAATTGACTGTTGATCTGAAGCCCGATTTATCCAGTATGTCTATATTATAGCCAATCTTTTATCGTATGTGATCTCTTTCTGGATTCTCTTTGTTGATGTAGTTTTCTTTGTGCCAGAGGAAGCTGAGAGGATAAAACGATGTAAAGGTCGGGTTTTTACATTGCAAGATGGAAAAAACATCATCAACAACAACAAATCATGTCCAAAATTGTAGAATTTTAGTTTTATGATATTATCTACAAATTTACTACATATATCTATAATTTGACTACAATTTCGTTATTTAGTACAGGAAAAAAATATTTTAATATACAGTGTCTCCAGATTGTAGATAAATTATGGGCAAATTGTAGTTTACTTATAGTTTGTAGTTAATTTGTAGATAAATTATAGATAAAATATAGATATGTTGTAGATACTATATTTTTAATATTGTAAAAAAAATTTCTTTGTGTTTGTTCTGAAAATGTAGGTGAGGGTTTCAACAGATCATATACATACTGTGTTGGATGGTGTGAAATGGTACATTGTGTGTCTAGAAAATAAGAAATGTAGTTGTGGCCAATTCCAACTTGAAGAACTTCCATGTGTAAATTGTTTTCAGATTCTAGTTAACATGTAGGTTAAATGTAGTTAATTTGTAGTTTTTGTAAAATTTTATAGATAATTTGCAGATTAATTGTGGATAACACATTTCTACGATTGGAGTATTTATTTCTTATTTTTTGTTGTGTAATTTATATTCAGCTGACAGTTATATACAAATATTACATAGAACTTGAAGGTAAACATCTAAAAATTATGATAAAAAGCTACAAAATTGATATAGAATAACTACATTGAGTCTTCACACAATGTAGATAGTTTGAAGATTATTGGTAGGCAAATGGTATGCTAACATCAAAATACTCATGTTTAATATAAAGATGATACAGTGTTGTAAACAAGCCAATTTATATTGAAGTGAATAACTAATAATGAAACATAAGAAGACAACATTCTGAGATTTCCAGTCGCCAACCTCCAAGAAGACACTATTCCTCCATCTTTATCACTTAAAAAATAAACATACATACTCAACAGAAAAACAAGAGGGAACGATACAGGGAAACGAGAATGAGGCATATCTTGAATACTGAAGGTGCCAAAAATGGATGTCACGGCTGTCATGTGCTGTGCGAATAATTAAATGCAGAATCTGTATGGATTTATCCAAGGAGGCATATATTAGGAATTATAGGGATAGAGAAATGTGGGATATATGGATACCTTTAGTTAAGGAGTAAAATCTGCCAATTAATTAGACCCTTAATTAAGTATGGTATAGGATTGGTAATTTGGTATACGAGTTTGTAATTAAATCAAACCTTAAACATCGAGGGTAATAAGGTTTCATATGTGGCATAAGAATGTAAAAATCCCCATTTGAGATTTTTTCCTAACTATATCACATACGAAATCTTATTACCAAAAATGTGTATTGTTTGTTAATTACCCGCCCAGTCCACGTTTTACCTATAAATTTTGTACCATTCGACTATTAGGCATTAAAATGGAAGAATATTTCCTAAAAAACGTGCTTAAATTAAGGAGAGAATCTTGGTGTTAATTGATTCTACATTAAATTTAATTGTTAAAAAGGGAAAGGAGATTTCTCATCTGCGTATTTTTCTCCAGAACTACAATTCAAATTCTCAAAAAAAAAAAAAAAAGAACGAACAATTGTATAAAGAACTAAGGTCGCACCCTAATTTAGATTGCTTTTGTAGTGGGAGCTCGACCATTACTCTGGTGAAACAGGTAACCTGTTGCATTTGGTTATGATTTGTCCATGAAATTTCTTTCAAAATATTTTCTTCTAAGATTGTTATTAATATTTTGTGTCGCAAGGGCGCAAATCTGTTTATGGGCTATATTGGTGATTCTCGTCCAATCTTGGCATCTAAGGACAATAATGATTCAATGGTAGCAGTTCAATTGACTGTTGATCTGAAGCCCGATTTACCCAGTATGTCTATATTATAGCCAATCTTTTATCGTATGTGATCTCTTTCTGGATTCTCTTTGTTGATGTAGTGTTCTTTGTGCCATAGGAAGCTGAGAGGATAAAACGATGTAAAGGTCGGGTTTTTGCATTGCAAGATGAAAAAACCATCATCAACAACAACAAATCATGTCCAAAATTGTAGAATTTTAGTTTTATGATATTATCTACAAATTTACTACATATATCTATAATTTGACTACAATTTCTTTATTTGGTGCAGGAAAAAAATATTTTAATATACAGTGTCTCCAGATTGTAGATAAATTGTAGTTTACTTATAGTTTGTAGTTAATTTGTAGATAAATTATAGATAAATATAGATATATTGTAGATACTATATTTTTAATATTGTAAAAAAAATTTCTTTGTATTTATTCTGAAAATATAGGTGAGTGTTTCAACAGATCATATACATACTGTGTTGGATGGTGTGAAGCGGTACATTGTGTGTCTAGAAAATAAGAAATGTAGCTGTGGCCAATTCCAACTTGAAGAACTTCCATGTGTAAATTGTTTTAAGATTGTAGTTAAAATGTAGTTAATTTGTAGTTTTTGTAAATTTTTTTAGATAATTTGCAGATTAATTGTGGATAACACATTTCTACGATTGAAGTATTTATTTGTTATTTTTTGTTGTATAATTTATATTCAACTGACAGTTATATACAAATATTACATAGAACTTGGTGGTAAACATCTAAAAATTATGATAAAAAGCTACAAAATTTATATACAATAACTACATTGAGTCTTCACACAATGTAGATAGTTTGAAGATTATTGGTAGGCAAATGGTATGCTAACATCACAATACTCATGTTTAATATAAAGATGGTACAGTGTTATAAACAAGCCAATTTATATTGAAGTGAATAACTAATAATGAAACATAAGAAGACAACATTCTGTGATTTTCAGTCGCCAACCTCCAAGCAGACATCATTCCTCCATCTTTATCACTTAAAAAATAAACATACACACTCAACAGAAAAACAAGAGGGAACGATACAGGGAAACAAGGATGAGCCATATCTTGAATGCTGAAGGTGCCAAAAATGGATGTCACGGCTGTCATGTGCTGTGCGAATAATTAAATGCAGAATCTGTATGGATTTATCCAAGGAGGCATATATTAGGAATTATAGGGATAGAGAAATATGAGATATATGGATACCTTTAGTTAAGGAGTAAAATCTGCCCATTAATTAGACCCTTAATTAAGTATGGTATAAGATTGGCAATTTGGTATACGGGTTTGTAATTAAATCAAACCTTAAACATCGAGGGTAATAAGGTTTCATATCTGGCATAGGAATGTAAAAATCCCTTTGCATTTATACTCGCTTTTTTGGGCCACGTTTTAATTTATGTCCGCTTTGCAAAAAAATTGCAACCGTACTCACTTTTTTGCATAACTTCAGCATACGGGGCTGAAATAGCAAAGGCAATCACGCAAAACTTCAGCATTCTAGTAGATGAAACTGAAGTAGCAAATGTGCTGAACCAAGTGTGCTGAAGTTTTTGTTTGTAATTGCTGAACTTAAGCATAGTAGCTGAAGATTTGTTCTCTATTTGTTGAAGTTTTTGTTTGTAATTGTTGAAGTTTTTGTTTTAGTAACTGGTGAACTTCAGCTCTAGAGTTGAAGTTTTTGAGCTGAAATTTTTGTTTTGTAACTGGCGAAAGTTTTTATTTTTGTAACTGGCGAATATCAACTCTAGAGTTGAAGTTTTTTGTTTTGTAACTGGCGAATAGTTGAAGTTTTTGTTTTGTAACTGGTTTGTTTTTGTAACTGGCGAACTTCAGCTCTAGAGCTGAAGTTTTTATTTGTAATTGGCGAACTTCAACTCTAGATCTCTAGGAGGCATGTTCTACCCACAAGAAGTAACTTAAAGCAACATTAACAGGAACCAAGAAACATCAACACATTACCAATCCAATCGACAACTGAAATCTTCAATTTCCGCCAGACCCAATTCACCAAACAACAATATAAAATTAATAATTAATTTCTCTTGTCCCATTTTCACATCAAAATTGTGCATAAGATTCAAGTTGCAAAACCAAGATAGAACCTTTACAGCTGAGGGTGTCGGCGAAAAGGAAAAATTGATCGAAAATTTATAGGATTCACTGGAGAAATAAGAAGAAGCAGATAGGGAGGAACCTTACTTCTGGAAAAAGAAAAAACTTTGAGGAGGAGAAGGAGGAGGAGAAAGGGAGCTGAAGTTGTTTAAAAAGTGAATACAAGTTAAAACTTTTAAAAAGAATGGGTAATAGGTTAAATGGGGGCGACCAAATAGAACGCCCTGTGCAATTTTTACTACTGTATGAGAGAACTGTTTTGATGTCTTCATCGTTTCTTGCCCATTTTGGGATGAACTAGAAACAATCAGAATGGTGGATTATAGAAAATGTCCATACTCAAGCTAAGATTATTACCAAATGGTAATTCAAGAAATAATATACAATTTTATGTTTACTCTGGAGAAGGCTTGTTCTTATTTTAAATGGAGGTATTTCAGAAAATCACTATTGTTTAGTGGCTATTAACTTTCTATAACTATCATATACATAATTATTTCTTATAGCCACTATTTAGTTATTACGGTAGTGTATTCATGAATATAATAGTAAAAATAATATTTTAAAATGATTTTGGTTTATAATAAATAGGGTTGGGAATATACCTTTGCTATATGAGGTAAAATTACCAAATAGCACAAGCTAGCAGGTTTTCGGACTAGTCATTCAAAAAAAGCTAACGTTTGCCAAGTTATTAAAAAATAGCCACTATTTTGCTGCAACAGAGATCGTTCCATCATAATATATTGGAGTTCGGTGCATCTGTGTATGAACTTCCAACATATTATGCTGGACCGATATACTTTATTTTGCTAGGACTCCAGTATATTATACTTTGCTGGAACTCCAGTATATTATACTTGAGTTCCAACAAAGTATACTGGAACTCCAAACCCTAGTATATTATGCTGGAGTATTTTCCGCAATTTGAATAGTGTTTTCGTTCAGATTTATCTTTATATAAAAAGTGGCTAAATTTTAATGACTTTTGAAACTATTGCTATTTTGAAGAAATTTTTATCTCATATAGCAAAGGTTATCACCTTATTTATTTTAAATAAATACTCTTTAAAAAAATTATATTCTATAGTTACCTTTTAAGGTTTATAACAAAATATTTAATTTTGGCTACCTCCTATCCCTAAGCCACTAAATACGCTAATCAGTTACACTATTTTCTTTCTCTCTCTACTTTGATACATCTCATTCTCTTCCCCCATCCTATTAAAATTTCCCATCTCTTTCTCCTTCTACCGGATTTGTGCGAAGAACACAGCAAACCCACGAACCTTTCTCAGAGAATAATTGTAGTTTATTTGCCAGAGAACAATTGTTTCGTCTTCCATAAAACCAAACACCACAATTGTACATGTTTTCCTTAAACAAACCAACACGAAAAAAGTAAAACTGTTTGCAATCTGTTACGTATGTTCCTTATTCTTAATGATATAGCTACGAGAAAGTTCACAATGAGTTTTTAGCCCCTTCTTCGGTTTGTACCAGTTTTTAGCCTATACGAGAAAGTTCAAAATTGATTCTTGAAGATTGCTATGTTAAAGATTCTCACTAATAACAACAACCGCCAACATTAAACCGATTCTTGAACAACATCAGCCGGTATATAATTCGATTGATTTGTTCTTGAACAAAGACGATGGAGTTTGGGGCTGAGCAACTTGATTTTCTGTTAATATATTTCAATGTATTTTCATGTATTTCATTGTCTTTTTTTTCCATTGTAATTCAATGTGTCTTGTCCTATTCCATATATTTCATTGTATTCACTATCTTTTTTCTCATTATATTTCATATCTCGCTATATTCTATGTATTTCATTGTATTCATTGTCTCTCTATATGCCATGAATGTATTCATAAGTTTTTTTTTAATTAGCATAATTTATGTATTCAAATGTATTATATAATTTCTCTAAAGATTGCTATATTTTTGGGGTATTTTTCGGTTGAGAATCATTTTTATAACTAAAATTTGTGTGTTATAATTGAGTTTATTGAGTTATATTAGGAGTCTATTATGTTAATTGATACAATTTTCGTTTTAAAAATACTATAATCCCCCATTTCACGCCGTGAATACAGTCGAATACAATAATCTGTCTAGCTGTAATCCCATGTTTCACTCTATGAATACAGTCGAATACACTCGAATACAACAACTGATTAGCTGGACTTCCCTGATTCACGCCTATTTTTGCTACTGTATTCATGAATACAATAGCTTAAATACATCAAATACATCTTATAACCACATAAAATATATCTATAATCCATAATACAGCAAATGGTATCTATATATGGCTAATTACTACTAAAAGATAGTGCTTTATGAAAATTTCTCATTTTTGAATGACCACTTGTAAATCTGGCGATTTTGGCCCTATATTGTTTTGCAAAGGGAGGCCCAATGACCCGTCTGGTGACAGATCCAGGTATCTACAGAGACGGCCTATTAAAATAAGGGAAATTTTCGTATATATACCATATAGGAAGGTATATTGCCAAATGTTCATAGTTTGCATATTACCCTTCATGTTAATAGTATTTCT
Organism: Nicotiana glauca; assembly: GCA_026770625.1. Taxonomy (NCBI): domain Eukaryota; kingdom Viridiplantae; phylum Streptophyta; class Magnoliopsida; order Solanales; family Solanaceae; genus Nicotiana; species Nicotiana glauca. Next base: position 21,245 of record MU787514.1, read on the forward strand.
ACATAATATATACAATGCATTAAATAAAGAATCATTGTAGCTTTATGATTCCTTATTTAGGCGCGCTAAAAAAAGGGAATTAAATATTTTCCAGTCTTCGCCAACGCAAATCACGCACAGTAATAACTATCGTCGACTTCGATACAAAATTTTCGTACTCTATTTTTGCGATACACTCTGTTTCAACATTTTCTCTGATTTCACAAATCAAAATCGACAAAATCTTCCACAATTCTTTTGCAATAAACGCAATTATGTCCAAATTTCAGTAATACAAAGCAAAGGAAAAGAAAGTAGCAATTCCACCATTGACAGCCATTAAAAAACTTTGAATTGAAATTTAGGTTTTCAAAAATCATTATTTGTTTGGATTGGGTGTTGTTGCAAATAATTGGGAATATGACTTGGAGCTTATATCTCAATTTTGAGGGGTTTTGGTGAAGATTAGACTTAGTTTTGGCTGAATTTCGGATTGAAACTTGAAGAAGAAGAAGAAGAAGACATGACAAATATTATATTGCAGAAAAATTGTAGATTATTGTTTATTTATTTTTCTTTTATTCATTTACCTATTGTATGAAAGTTGAACAACATTGTATAAAAATTATATTTAAGTGGATGATTTAGTACTGTTTTCGACAAAAATATTTATCAAAAATGTAAAATATACATTTCGGGGGAAGCACGTCGAGTCCAAATATATACCCAGTTTGTAGATATTTTGTAGATAAATTATAGATTATTTGTATTCTGATTGTTTTCACAAATAAAAAATGACTAAAACTTCTACAAATCTTCTGAAAAAAAGCAATTATGTCAAAAATTTCAATTATGCTACAATTGAATGAGAATTGGGATATAAAAATTTAATGTACCCAGTTTGTAGATATTTTATAGATAAATTGTATATTATTTGTATTCTGATTGTAGATGCTTTATTTTCTGTTTTCACAAATAAAAAATGACTAAAACTTCTACAAATCTTTTGCAAAAAAATGCAATTATATTGAAAATCCCAATTATGCTACAATTGAATGAGAATTGAGATATTAAAATTCAATGTACCCAGTTTGTAGATATTTTATAGATAAATTGTAGATTATTTGTATTCTAATTGTAGATGCTTTGTTTTCTGTTTTCACAAATCAAAAAAGACTAAAACTTCTACAAATCTTCTGCAAAAAATGCAATTATGTCAAAAATCTCAATTATGCTACAATTCTGTGATTCTCCTATATGCTCTTGTTACTCCTTACGAAACTGCTATGCTAAATATGGAATCCAAAAAAACATGATGAAGGGATAGATCTTCCTAAGAAATTTTGTAGATAATTTGTAGAAACATTGAAATTCTGTATTTTCATATTAATTTTTCAAATGATATGTAGTTTTGTTGTAGATTAAATGTAAAAAATAAGCCATTGTGAGTCTTATTAGACTCATTCCTCACATTCAACCTATTCTACAAAATCACGGCTCTTTAAATACAATACAACCATACTTCTTGAATTTAAAGGTACACCAATATCTATAACTTAAAAAACATCTTCTCCTCTGCACAAGTTAGCCCCAAAACAGACGAAGTGGAATAACAAGCTCCTATCAAAACTTTTAACACAAAAACACAAAGCTCACAAATTTATAAACAACAATCTATAACTTTTCTACAATTTTTCTATAGTTTCTACAATATAATGTATGTCATGTCTTCTTCTTCGAGTTTCAACCTTAAATTCAGCCAAAACCAAGTCTATTCTTCACTGAAACCCCTCAAAATTGAGATATAAACTCTAAACCATATTCCCAATTATTTACAACAACACCCAATCCAAATAAATAATAATTTTTGATAACCCAAATTAGAATTTAAAGCTTCAAAACTTTTTAATGGTTGTCAATGGTGGAATTGTTGCTCTTTTTTCCTTTCCTCTTATATTACTGAAATTTGGGATTACGAGATAGAGAGAGACGTAGAGAGAATTCTCAATTCTTTGCAACAACAACCAATCCAAACAAACAATGTCTTTTGAAAATCCAAATTCAAAAGCCTTGGCTATGGAAGAAATAATGAGATTTTGATACAGAAATCGTGGGCGTGGAAGGAAAACGTGGGTGAAGGTGTGGGAATTGGAGAGAGAAACATGAGGAGAGTGATATTAGAAGAAATATACAGTACCATTAAGTTAGTAGTATAATTAATACCCATAAAAACCACTAATGATATATAATTAGTAATTAGGTATACTAAATATAATTATATCAAACCTTAAACATTGAGGATAATATAATTTTCTATATAGCATAGGAATGTAAAAATTTCTTAAAATAATTATCTAAAATTGATGGACCACTTTCTTACACATAACATTATCCTCGTCCACGACTAGCATATCTTCTCGTATTTAGTGGTTGAACATTGACCGATCGTTTTGCAATTTTGAGCTTGTCTTCGTTCTCATCTTCTTGTTTAGCTTTGAGGAAACACGAAGGTGACCTATTTTAAATCGTTTATGGTTGTACGGACATTCCTGGGCCTTGGCCCATCTTAGTTAGTGTATAAGTCAAAATTAAATTAGAGAAATTCGACGTGCGGAGAAACTGTCATGACTAATATGTGAATTGAATTGATCAATAAGGTCGAGGTCGAGCAGTGATCTATAAGACCGAGGTCGAGCAGTGATTAATAAGGTTGATATCGAGCAGTGCAGATAGATGTAACAGCTAATTTTGCTTTGGAGTCCTCAGAGGGAATATTCTACCGGATATATGGGGGACACACTCTCTCTAGAAGATATATAAACACATCTCTCAGAAGAGATTTGATGATCTGTATTTGTCTTGAATTTGTCTATCATTCTTCTTTATCAAACGAAAGAGGATCTGCCTCACTCAAGATTATATGAATCTTTTCCTTTATTTATATGTTATTTCCATTTAATGTTACTTAATGCATCTTTTTTCATACTATTAAATTTATTCATAATCTCTGCTAACATTTATACTCAATTATATTTTCCTATTCATGTTATTCATCTCAAATCTAAAACTAATTATTCTTAACTAGAATTTACGCTCTATCTTTTCTTATTAAATTAGTTTAACAAAAAAGTCCCATACTTTTGTCAAACAGTTAGTCCCCTATTCTTTCAGCCCTCTTATCTATCACTATGAACAAAATTCCTCAGCGCAAAGATTTAAATCATCAAAAAAGGGAAAAACACGTAGCATCAAAATTAAAATCTAACAAACCATACAGTTCTATAGTCTAATGGTATGATGAACTCTCATACAATAGTTGTAAACTTCTCATTGTCACCTATGCACAAGAAAACTTTAATAAAAAATTAAATGTAAATACAGTCAGACTTCTCGGTAATATATAGCTTCGTTTATTTCGATATATTTTTGCTGCTATAGCAAACTATTGTTATAAAGAATATATATTACTACTCTATCCGTTTCAATTTATGTGAACCTGTTTGATGGACACGAAGTTTAAGAAAAAGCGAAGACTTTTGGAATTTGTGGCTTAAACAAGTCAAAAGAGGGCCTATAGTATTTGTGTGGTTATAAAAGTTTTTCATTTCATTAAGGGTAGAATTTTAAGTTTAAGCTAAATTGTTACCAAATTTAAAAAGGAATCATTCTTTTTAGAACAGATCAAAAACAATAAATATATTTACATAAACTAAAAGAAAGGGAGTATAACTTAACATGAAAAATTGAGTTCACGGAATACTTGACTGTTTTTTAAGTAAAACATTATCATAGAGGAGAACTATTATAGAGAAGTCTGAACATATATATTTCGAGTACTCAGAATTTCGGAGCTTGAGGAATGAATACAACAGCGAATTGCATGCAATCCCAGCTGATTTTTAATCTCTCTGTATAACAACAACAACAACCCAGTATAATCTCACTTAGTGGGGTCTTGAGAGGGTAATGTGTACGCAGACCTTACCCCTATCCTGGGGTAGAGAAGCTGTTTCCAAATAGACCCCCAGCATCCTTCCCTCCAAGAACTTCCCATCTTGCTCTTGGAGAGACTCGAACTCATAAACTCTTGGTTGGAAGTGGAGGTTACTTACCATCAAAGCAACCCTTCTTGTCTTTGTCTTGTATGGATTATTTGTATGGATTATTTGCAATGATTTGTACTCATGACGTGTAAACAAAAAGTTTGGTTCCTATCATCTGAGCACCACGCAGCTCGATATAAGAAATTATAATATTTCCCAAACATTTCAATGTATACGTACGTTGGATATGATTGCTGGCCATATTTTGATATGTTTTTGTTCTCTTGCAAACATTATTTTCACGTACCAAGCTGCATGACACTTCTTCAGTCTTCTACAAACTAAATAATTACTTTGCAATATTATATGGACAATTGGATATATTATATTCAGTAAAAATGAAAGGTTTTTACTCTAGAATTTTCTACCCTAGAAGCTTCACGAATGGACGTACTCATGACTTTTGTCTGCTTCGCTTTATTTTCATGGTAGAGCACAACACACGGTGAGCTCTTTTCGTTCAACCACAACTCCATGAAAAGACCTCCACTATTCCAGTTAGCTCCTGTTTGAATGCATGGGCATGCAAACCACGTGTCCTTCACGTGACTAGGGGCCCTATAATTACCATCCCCACCACACATATAATTGCATAAATATATGCACTTTACTTTTTTATAAAAAAAATAAATTTACTCGCTATATATTCACATCTAAAATAACTACAAGTAAATGTACATAAGAGTAAGTAACCTACAAAATAAGATATGTAATAACTTGATATAATATAAAATAATTTTACCGCATCAGTTTGCAAGTTAAATCCTGTTGTTTTACTATAGATGGCAAGTCTGATTTTTTATTTATTTATCCAAAACAATACACCCAAGCTATATTGACCCGCAGTCATGACCCGAGGTGATGGGTGGTCACTTGTTTATGGAATTACCCAGAAAAATACACAGAGGAACAATGGCGGATCTACATGTTGTTTTTGGGTGCTCAAGCACCCATTATCTTTGACAAGATTTAATAAATTTTTATAATTATAATTATAAAAATATTTAGATAAATATTGAGTGAGCACCCATAACTAAACTCCTTTTTTCTCTTCTTTCCCAATTTTTATCCATGAGCACCTACGATTTTAAAATCCCGTATCCGTCAATGCAGAGGAAGACATATACACCTTAGTCTCCGAAATGACATGGACAGTCTGAGTTAGAAATGGGAAAGTGAGGCTAACTTTCGTCCACAGCTAGCTGTATATTACCCTTTATGAGTCCAATTAATGCTGTGTTTTTTTTTGAATATTTTCTATTTAAATATTGGGTGAGGAGGCAATTTTGCATACGGTGGAGTATAGGGTACGTTTGTCTAAGTAGTGATCAACAAAAACTTTTGTGATTGGGTCAATATGTTTGGGACAAACTATTTGTCATGTGTGACCTCTTGTGGTTTATAAAAATATTAGTAATGTTTCACTTACTTGTCCAACCCTAAGGAAACATATGCTCGGTGGGGGAGTAACACATATACTTCTTTTTTTTCTCCATTCTCTTATGATCACAAAATAATTAGGAGTATACGACTGGAATGATATAAAATTTAGGTCATGAGACGAAAATTGTCCAAACTATTTAAGGAGACCAATTACTTATCCCAAAATCGATGTTAGACTAACTCCAACAAAATATCTTCGCCGCCCATTTAAGAACTATATATTCAACATTATTGATCACTTGAGGGAAAAAAATAAAATAAGTAACGAGGGATTGTGTTGAAGATCTAAAAATAAATAAATGAGACAATCCGCATAATTTAGTATAAGATATTGCAATTAGAAGTTTCCAACAATATTAATACAGGATGTAGCAAAACCTTTTACAGTATGCCACTTTAGTTGCTACAAACATGCATCATGGCTTGACTTCAACTAGAGCCGGAATCAAGATGTGAAATTTATGGGTTCAAGATTCTAATCAGATCTGTTTAAGTTATTGGATTTCAAATTAATAATTTATTATTCAATGAATATCTTAAGACAAATACATAATTTAGACCAAAAGCTACTTGTTTCGACTGATTTCGCATTCTAGCTCCGTCGCGCCCCTGACTTCAACTAACATGTTTTAGTTCTTAATTAACTACCCAAAATTTTTTTTTGGTGAAAAAGAGATATTCTTATTAATCACCTGTCACAACCCCAAACCCGATCGTGACGGCGCCCAGCACACTACTAGACAAGCCCGACCATTAACCATATATTCAACCCAATTGGCAATAAATATTTGATAAGTGAAACTGTAAACATTAAGCCATTTAAGGAAAATACGGAAATACCAATATGAATATCGATATTTAGCAAAAAAATACAACATATAGCCCAACCCTGAACCCGGTGTCATGAATATGAGCCTCTATAGAATATAATAATATCCTACTACATAATCTGTCTAAATGTCTGAAAGTGCGGAATATAAAAGACAAGGATAAGAGGAAGAGTCAACGGCTGCGAACGTCATGCAACTACCTCAACTCTCCCGAATAAGCAAGCCTACTGATCACTGAATGTCTACTCAGCCTGTGAAGAAGGACCTAGATCTGCACACATGGTGCAGGGAGTAAAGTGAGTACTTCCAACTCAGTGGTAATAAAAGTGAATAACACTGAAAGTATAAAATCCCAAAAGGGCACAGATAATGCTATCTCAAGCAGTAAAACTAAATAAACAGTAGAAATCTATGAAACATAGCAAGATATTCTCTTGAAAGGAATCAAATAAACAAGAATACGCAAGTAGGGTCAGCCATTGTTACCTGACCAGTCAGCCATTGTTACCTGACCAAAACGTATTTCAGTGTCATTGTTACCACTAGTCAGTCATTGTTACCTGACCGAAACACGTATGACAGTGTCATTGTTACCACTGCCCATTTCAAAGGGGTACCCCGCGCTCAATGTGGGTGTGTAGACTCCGGAGGGGCTCCTACAGCCCAAGCGCTATCAATAAGGCCTGAAAGCCCGAATAGTATCAACACAAGGCCTGAAAGCCTGCTCACAATACACTCGAGGCCTGAAAGCCTCCTCACATAACACTCGAGGCCTGAAAGCCTCCTCACATCCCTCTTCATGCCCTCACATATGGCCCTCGACCTCAATCAGTCCAAAATAGTCAAAAGACCCTTGGGCATCAGTAAAACAATAATACTCAGCTCAAAGAATAGTTCAAATATCAGTTAAAACTCCAAGTTTGAGTAAAATATAGCTGAGTTCATGAAACAGTGTAAATCATATGGACCGAATTCAAATAATATTTCAAATAGTGAGGGAAAAACATTGATGATAGTTCATAAAGAGTTCAAACAAGTGGCAATGAGCCCCAAGTATGGCAATGAGCCCAAGTCATAATGATAACAACAAATCATTTTTACAAATATGCGGTAAAAACCAACAACCGGGACGGACCAAGTCACGATCCCCAATGGTGCTCTACCCCACGCTCAGGTCAAACGTGCAAGTCACCTCATTACAACACTAAGATGTGCAAATTCGGGGTTTTAAACCCTCAGAACATCATTCACAAGTATTACTCACCTCTAGCTGGCCAATAATCTTGCTCGCCAAGCCTTTCCCTCTCGTATCTACCTCCTCGCATGTAGAATCTGATCAAAACTGTAAGGGATACAATAAAATATGCTAATGGAACACAACCCAATCGAAAGAACTCGAAAAACACCCAAAAACACGAAGTTAGCAAAACCCGAGCCCCGGGCCCACTTCTCAAAAAATTATGAAATTCATATTTTCGGAATCCTCGTCTCGCCACGAGTCCGTATATATAAAATTCATCAAAATCGGAGTTCAATTGCCCCTTCAAATTCTAATTTTTCATTACCAAAAACCAAGCCCTAACTTCTCCAATTTTCACCCAAATTTTCAGAGATTTCAATGATGAATCTTCAATAAAATCACGTATTTAGCTCATAAAACTTACCTCCAATCGAATCATAGTCGAAACCCTCTTAATCCCTTGCCAAAAGCTCCCAACTATGCTCAACAATGGTGAAAAATGACTTTAGCTCATGGAGGAAATGTTTATAAACCCTTCTGTCCGCCCAGCAAAATCCTTCATCGCGTTCGCGGCCATAGCCACGCGAACGCGAAGAGAAAATTTTAAACAGCTCCAAATTCCTCTATGCGAATGCGACTTAACCCACGTGATCGCGATACTTCCTGACTCAAACCAACACGAACGCGTCACCAGTCACGCGAACGCGTATAACAAACTTTACTGGCTCTAAATCCTTATTCGCGAACGCGAATCATCAAACGCGAACGCGAAACACAAGGTTCCACATCTACGTGATCGTGGCCTCTCCTTCGCGAATGCGAAGGCAAAAATCCCAGGCTCCCTCAAATGCCCTATGCGTTCGCATCCTTCACCACGCAAACGCAATGCACAATGGCCTACAACACTAACAGCAGAAAATCTGATCTCTTCACCAGCCAAAAAGGGTCCATTAAAACACCCGAAATCACCCCGAGGCCC
>MU787516.1:8135-59122 GCA_026770625.1 Nicotiana glauca
AGTCAAAGCATATATATATATATATATATATATATATATATATATATATATATATATATATATAAATGCAATAGAAGGCAAGAAATATTGAAAACTAAACAGTTAACAGGGAAGGAAAGCATGCTATGGGGGAGTACAATCCGGATAAAGAAATCATCAACTTAAATAAGAAACAGGACACAACAATAATTAACAAAAACAGGAAAACCAACAGTTGCACGGCATCAACTTTCGTGCTTTTACTCTCATTCTCACCCAAAGCAAACATATAAAATGCGCGGCATCACCCTTCGTGATTTCCCTCTCATAACTCTCATTTCATGGCACGGTATGATCCTTCATGCAAATATAATCAAATCGGAGCACAGAATATCCATTCGTGCATAAATAATCAAAACAGTGGCACGGAATGACCCTTCGTGCATTTATAATCATAACAATGGAACGGAATGACCCTTCGTGCATTTATAATCAAAACAATGGCACGGAATGACCCTTCGTACATTATCACTCTTCCTCACCCAAACAACAATCACAACCAAATGGGCGGGGGAAATAAACAGTAATGAGAAATGTCCCGGCTAGGGAAAACACGATAATCAATATACTCAAATCATCCTGGCAAGGGATTTAATCACATCTCTTACCAATTCTTTCACTTCCTACTCAATAGTATTTTATCGTTCGAGCCAATGCTCCAAAGAATTCACAAGTTCACAATTTATCCTCAACTCTTCACATTATGTCGAAATCATCAATTAGTTTGGAAGAGTCCCAAAATATACCAAAAACAAGTAACAACAAAGACCCACGGTCATGCAAGACACCGGTATACAGATACTCGTCACCATGCTTATACATCGTACTCGATCATTTAGCAAATAGCAATTTATAACACTCTAATCCTATTCCCTCAAGCCAAAGTTAGATCAAACACTTACCTCGGTCCAAAAGATAGCAATCAACTCTCCAATACCGCATTTCCTCTAAAATTCGACTCCAAAACAATGGTATCTAGGCATAATTAATTCAATGATATTAATTAGGGCTCAACAACATAATTCCATAGCCTAGACATGAGTTTTCTAGCATTCTTCCAAAAATTTCAAATTTCGACACCGAGCCCACATGGTCCAAACACGAGGCTCGGACCAAAACTCAATCACCCATAACCCCACGAGTTCAAATATATAGTTTGTTTCAAGATTCGACCCCAAATTGAGGTTGAATCACCCAAAATTCCCAAAACCCTAACTCTACCCAAACCCCTAATTTCTACTTTGAATTCATGATTTAGGGCTAGGAAATAAGTGATTAGTTGAAGAAATTAAGAGGGTATGAAGTTAGGAACACTTACCTAAGTAGCTATGGAGAAAGAAGCTCTTCAAAATCGCCTATGGAGTGTTAGAAAGAGGAGCTCGTGTGTTTTGAGTGAAAAATCCCGTCACTGGTCTATTTTTAGGTTTTAAAAATAACTGGACGAATTTGCCTTACGCGATCGCGGGACTAGGGATGTGATCGCGAAGGTCCCACTGACTGGTCATCGCGATCGTGTGGAGGGTTACGCGATCGCGTAGAAGAAATACTGGGGGGTCCAAGGATTTGGCTTACGCGAACGCGGGAACGTGTGCGCGATCGCGTAGAAGGGGGCAGCAATGCTATGCGTTCGCAAACAGTAGAACGCGAACGCGAAGAGGAAATTACGGGCATCTAAGTTTTTTGGCCTACGCGATCGCGTCGTTCAAGACGCAAACGCAAAAAAGAACGACTCAGTGATATGCGATCGCGTGAGGAAGAGCGCGATCGCAAAGAAGGAAATCCCTGTGTAAAAATTGCAGAAAATTTGATATCATCCTAAGTCCAAAACCACCCCGAAAATACTCCCGAGCCACCGGGGCTCCCAACCAATCACACACACTAACTCAATAACATCCTACGAACTTACTCGAGCGATCAAATCGCCAAAATAACATCAAAATCAATGGATCAATCCTCAAAACAAACTTCTTTAATCTCTAACTTTAGATAATTAGGTCCGAAACACGTCAAACGACCTCCGATTTCGACCAAACTTCACAGGAAGCGCTTAACACATATTTAAGACCTGTACCGGGTGTCGGAACCAAAATATGAGCCCGATACCATAGTCTTTTAATCAATTTTTATTTTTATTTTCCTTAAAAATTTCAGAAAAATAATTTAACAGAAAAAAAATTTTACTCGGGTTCTAGACCTCGGATTTCGACTCCGGGCACATGCCCGAGTCCCATATTTTTCTACGGACCCTCCGGGACCGTCAAATTACGTGTCCGGGTTACCAAAAATGTTGATCAAAGTCAACTTTAACCATATTAATATCAAAATTCTTTAAATTTTTCACAGATTTTACATATTTCAACATAAAAGCTTCCCGGCTACGCGCCCGGACTATGCATGCAAATCGAGGCAACTACAACTGAGATTTTCAAGCTTCGGAAGTGCGGAAAAAGGGAGAAAATTCGGTGATGACCCTTTGGGTCGTCACACTCAAATTCCTGGTTTAACTCTCTTAAGTTTCAAGCCTTAACCTCCATTTTTAACCTTTAATTCCTTGGGTTTTTAGTGTTAATCCATGATTTTATACCATAATAACGTATTCTAAGTCCAAGAATCCATACCTAATGAAAGTCCTCGAAACTCTCTTCAAAATCGCCCAAAATCCTCTTAGTCTGAAGTGGAAATGTTGTGTTCTTTCAAAAATTCGCGAAGGTTAAATTAAATGGTTCTGACCAGACATTTTTGCTTCTGCGGTCTAATTACCGCACCTGCGACTACCGCTTTTGCGGTCTTTATACCGCTCCTGCGGTTCCCTTTTTAAAATCCAAGACCGCTTTTGCGGCTATATATCCGCTCCAGCGAGAATCGCTTCAGCGGCTAGGCTTCCGCTTCTGCGGAACCTGCCCTGAGCCCCACTTCCGCTTCTGCGCCCCCCATTGACCGCTTCCGCGAGACCGCACCTGCGACCCCACAACCACAGGTGCGAAAACACCAGGTGCCAGATAGGTTTACCAATCTCTCAAGCCAAATTCACCCCGTTGGCCATCCGAACACCCCGAGGCCCCCGGGACCTCAACCAAAAATACAGATGTGACCCAATACCTTACTCAAACTTGCTCGAACCGTCAAAACACTATAGTTAACATCAAAATCAACAAATTTCCTCAAATCAAAGCCTAAGTTCAACCAAAACTTCCGAAACTCGCATTCGATCAAAAATCCGACCAAACGATGTCCGAATGACCTGAAATTTTGCACACATATCCAAAATTACCTAACGAAGTTACAGCAACTCTCGGAATTCCATTCCGACCCTCGGATCAAGATCTCACCTATCAACAGGTATTCGCCAAAATACTAACCTCGCCAATTCAAGCCTAATTCTACACCGGACCTCCAAAATCAATTCCGATCACGCTCCTAAGTCACAAATCATCCCCCGAAGCTAACCGAATCACTGGAAATCACATCCGAGCTCTCTAACTAAATAGTCAACTTCCGGTTGATTTTTCCAAAACAGACTTTCCTTTAAGAGACTAAGTGTCTCATTTCCATCTAAAACCAATCCAATTCGACTCGATCACCTCAAACATCGATAATGAAGCATAGAAAAATATAATATGAAGAAAATGGGGCAGTAACTCACGTGACGATGGGCCGAGTCGTCACATTGCATAAGGTATAATTATGTAGCCTGATAATATTCTTTCAGAATTTAATCTTCATATCACAATGTGTGTCTAATTCATTTTACTTTTATTATAAATTGTTGAATAACAAATATTTGCTTCTTTGGAAATGAATATCTTGTATTACTTCTACAATATTAGGTATGTATGATATGATGTACTTTTTATAGTAATCTATTAGTAAGAAAAAGCAATTTTCTTTACTACGGTAAATACTTTGTATTATCTCAATGTATTAGGCTCATATACTGTTATATTCTTTACTCTAACAAAATTGACCTTAAATTGGAATGAATGATAACTTTGAAATTTAATCAATGAAATTTCTCAAAACTTCTTTAAACATTAAATTTGCATTTAAGGTCCGAATCATATCAAACGGCCTTCGTTTCTTATCAAACTTCACAAAATTATCTTAAATCATATATAAGACATTACCGAACGCCAAAACTAAAATACGGGCCCGATACCAACATGTTCTAATCAAAATTCATTTCAATCCTTTAAATAATTTCATAAAGCAATATTCTTTAAAATTTTATTTCTTGGGCTTGGGACCTCGGAATTCGATTCCGGGCATACGCCCAAGTCCCATATTTCTACGGACCCTCCGGGACCGTCAAATTACGGGTCCGGGTCCATTTACCCAAAACAATAATCGAAGTCAAATTTATTCATTTTATAGTCAAAATTTAACATTTTTCACAGAATTCCACATTTAGGTTTTTCGGCTACGCGCCCGGACTGCGCACACAAATCAAGGTGTTGCTAAAAGAGGTTTTTAAGGCCTCGGAACGCAGAATTCATTTTAAAAGCAGTGATGACCTTCTGGGTCATTACATAAGCGTAAAGTTTATGTATACATCTTCAGATCACATAGTGTAAAAATATATTGCGTATATTATTATTGTTGATTTAAGGAGAAATTGGATGTGAGGTGATAAATTTAAGTGGAGTTCACATAGTCAATAATCTAAACATGTGTATAGAAATGTAAACTGTAAAATTATGGTGTGAAATAATAAATTTAAGTGGGGCCCATGAATATTCTAGCCTTCAACCTTGTTGAACGTGTAAATGGCAAATTGAAGGGACCCACTGTTTTGGCATTTTTCCAAACAGATAAACAAAGGCAGAGTATTTAAAGCACATTAGACGTGAATACCAAAAGTGCCCCAGATAACCAAGGAGGATGACCGGAGATAAACTGAAATAATTTGGGCTTTTCAGTCCATTCACTTTGACCGGAAGCAGCTCCGGATTCTCATTTCTACAACAACAACAACAACAACAACCCAGTGAAATTCCACTAATGGGGTCTGGGGAGGGTAGTATGTACGCAGACCTTACCTCTATCCCGAAGGAGTAGAGAGGTTGTTTCCGAAAGACCCTCGGCTCAAGAAGACAAAAAACACAAAGGAAGACAATATTATATATACCCCAGAAATAATATATATATATATATATATATATATATATATATATATATATATATATATATATATATATATATATATATATATATATATATATATATATATATATATATATATATATATATATATATATATATATATATATATATATATATATATATATATATATATATATATATATATATATATATATATATATATATATATATATATATATATATATATATATATATATATATATATATATATATATATATATATATATATATATATATATATATATATATATATATATATATATATATATATATATATATATATATATATATATATATATATATATATATATATATATATATATATATATATATATATATATATATATATATATATATATATATATATATATATATATATATATATATATATATATATATATATATATATATATATATATATATATATATATATATATATATATATATATATATATATATATATATATATATATATATATATATATATATATATATATATATATATATATATATATATATATATATATATATATATATATATATATATATATATATATATATATATATATATATATATATATATATATATATATATATATATATATATATATATATATATATATATATATATATATATATATATATATATATATATATATATATATATATATATATATATATATATATATATATATATATATATATATATATATATATATATATATATATATATATATATATATATATATATATATATATATATATATATATATATATATATATATATATATATATATATATATATATATATATATATATATATATATATATATATATATATATATATATATATATATATATATATATATATATATGAAAGATAGAAACAACATGAAAATAAAAGGATGATATAACGCAAAAGCAAAATAGTATCCCTGCCAAACTATTCTCACAAAGTTATGACATAAGGCAAAACTCAACTACATCCTATCCTATAACCCTAATACTCGACATCCACGAGTTCCTATCAAGTGCCATGTCCTCGGAAATCTGGAGTATCGCCATATCCTGCCTTATCACCTCCCCCCAATACTTCTTGGGCCGCCCTCTACCTCTTCTCAAGCCCTCCACAACCAGTCGTTCACACCTTCTTACCGGGGCATCTAGGCTTCTTCTCTAAACGTGCCCAAACCACCTGAGTCTTACTTCCCGCATCTTGTCATCAATGGAAGTCACGCCCACCTTCTCCCTAATAACATCATTCTTGGTCTTATCCATCCTACTATGCCCGTACATCCACCTTAACATCCTCATTTTTGCTACCTTCATCTTCTGGATATGTGATTTCTTAACCGGCCAACACTCAGCCCCATACATCATGGCCGGCCTGACCACCGCTTTATAGAACTTACATTTGAGAATCAGTGGCACTCTTCTGTCACAAAATACTCCGGATGCTAACCTCCACTTCATCCATCCTACCCCGATACGATGTATAACATTGTCATCGATCTCTCCTCCCCACTGGATAACTGACCCAAGGTACTTGAAGCTATCTCTACTCGGGATGACCTGTGATTCCAGCCTCACATTCTCATTTCTAAAGAGTAGTAAAGTAAATAAAAACCAAAATGGAGTTGGAATTTCCTTTTCTCCTTTAGGGTGGAGAAGGGAGTTAAATGGCTTCTTTTAATTAGTCTTTTTTCTTTTCATTTTCCTGTTTTGTCTTTCTCCTTAAGGCCTCATACAGTCATACTATTTTTACAAGGTTAGTGAACTAATGAAAAAATAACAAATATTTTTCATGGTTAAGTCATAAAATTAAGACATAATAGTATTAATTATTGATTTAGTTTTTGGTGATAACGGAAGACGTGAGTCATATATTTAGGGGTCGTTTGGTAGGGTGTATAAGAATAGTGCGGACTAAGGTGTATTAGTAATGCATGTTTTAGTAGCGCAAGCATTAGTTATGCGGTTGTTATTTCTTATCTATTGTTTGGTGTGATGTATTAAAATTATAATGCATTGCATAATTTTTAAGAAAAATAGTTTTTTACAAAAATGTCCTCCATATTCTCTAGCTTTAAGGGACTTTAAGGATAATTTTATCTTTAACCATACTAATGCATGCATTAATAGCCTTGGTATTACTAATGCCATGATTTTTTATGCATTACTTATACATAGGATAACACCAAGTCAAGTTAAAAAATATACCAAATAAGGTATTAGTAATGCATAGAGCTAATGCTTGCATTATTATTTCTAATACCTCCTACCAAACGACCGCGTGTTGAAATTGTAAGCATTAAGGGTGTGTTTGGTATGAAGAAAAAAAAATTCCGGAAAATATTTTCCAATTTTCCTATGTTTGGTTGCCTTAAATATTTTGGAAAATATTTTTCTTATCAATTCATTTTGCAAAGCTGCTTCTCAACCTTCCCCACCCTACCCCCTCTCCAAATTTTTTTTTCTTTCAAATTTCAGTTTTTCCGTTACCACCCACCCTACTACCCCTCCATCTCCCCCTGTAAAAAAAATATTTTTTTACCTTAAAATTTTTTTTTTGCAATTTTAAANAAGCTACAATATTGTGAATTCGAAGGTTTATGTGTTTGGAAGTTTACGGGTTTAGAAATTATAAAGTTTACGGGTTCGAAATTCCGCAGTTTTGAAAGTTTAGCGGTTCAAAAGTTTATGAAATTTGTGGGTCTGGAAGGTTATTAGTCTGAAAGTTTATTGCTTCATGTTTATTATATTTAAATTATTTATGAATACTCTTGAGAAATTATTTTCCTTAATTTGCGTACCAAATACCGAAAAATGAATAAGATTACAACTTGTTTTTCAAGAAAATATTTTCTTGAAAAATATTTTTCACGAAAAATATTTTCCGTTATACTAACACACCCTAAATGCGATAAGCTTTTCAAATATCACCGTCCCCATATCTCTAGAGAGTAGTCCTAGTAGGAATAGAAGAGTTCGAGAATTTGGCTCCTAAAACGTAGTAATTTGGCTGATGCTATATTACAATCTATATATCTATATCTATATTATTATAAAAGCGTGAATAAAATGTTGGATTACAAAAATAACCTTTTAATATTAAGTATAATAACTCACAATAAAATGACATAATCGGAATTCTAGATATTAGCCTTGTAATCCTATTAGTTTTAGGACAAAATACTGGATATTAGAATCCTATTCCTACATGATTACCTTTAGAAATTAGATTTTATTCTTTTTATTTTTTAAAACGATATTTTTTTTTACTACTGAAATTCATATATAAAGAATGAAATTTACACTACCCAATGTGAGCACACTTCGTTTATGAAAAGTCCAAGAGTCTCCTTAACAGGACTTTTCATAAATGTCCAAAATTCACCTTCATATATTTAAATATTATTAAATAATTAAATAAGGTACATTTCAATTATTTAGAAGGTTCTTTCGTCAATTTAACTTTTAACTTTTGGGGTTCTCACTTTTATAATGGCACATGATGGTTTAAATATTTATTTATTTGAAGGAATAATAAAATTTAATTAAGGAGAGAAATTTTATATATAATAATAAAACAATCATCTAAAGCATAATAACTAACAATAAAAGGACATAATCGGAATCCTACACATTAGCCTTGTAATCCTATTAGTTTTAGGACATAATATATACTACACGTTAAGAATCCTACATGATTACCTTTATTAATCCCATTAGTATAATTATGTTCGGGCATAGATATAAAATACTACATATTAGCATGTAAACCTAATACCTTTAGGAACATGTTAGATTTTTTATTAATAAAATTATTTTTGGGATATGGACATATTTTTAGCCACGTAATCCTATTACTTTTATGATATACTTCTTTAAAAAATTATATTACTAATTTAATTTGAAAACGCATTATATTGTCCAAATTCATTTAGAAACGGGAGAGCCTATATTATTATAAAAGTACGAATATAATATTGATAGACCAAAATTGCGCTAAAATATTAAACAAAAGAACTCATAGGGAAAGGACATAGTTGTAATAACTTATTTTTTTGGATTATAATAACTTCTATGTTAATATTTAAAATATTTAAGATTTTAAGATTAATACAATCTTGTCTATTGAATTCTTATTAAAAATATGTATGAAGGTTTAATAAGATCAGTTTCATAAGAATCCTCCATATTAGTAATACATTACCAGTCTATAAAATTAAATACAAAAAAATTAGAATAAATGCTAAACGGACTGTATAAAGTGTTAAAATTGAGAGAAAAATTCATATGGTAATATATCATTATATTATATTTGTACTACTTTCCTATCAAATAATATTTTTTTATTATTACTTTTTTTTGTAATATAGAAAAATATACACAATTATTAAAGAACAACTAAGAAACTTTTTAGAAAATAAATATGTGAGAGAAGAAAGAAAAAGGTTGGTAAGAGACAATACCACTAATGATTTTGAAACATAAAGATCAAAAAGTGGAATGTCAGATCGATCTTTTTATTCTTAATAAAATTTATGGTGGATAAAATTATAATTACAGTTAAATATTCAAACATCAGATGAAATAATATTAAGAATCTAAATTAACAGAAAATAAATTATATATAATGTTAATACCAATTATTCAAATCTTTCAATTAATTATTTGGCAAGAGAATCCAATTAAATTATTTTTTAAATTCATCATATGAGTAAAATTATTTTTCAATTAAAAAAAAATACTTAGGGTACATAAATTTATTCCATAAAAAGAGTATTAGAGATTAGAAAAACATATCACAAAGTAAAAAAGATTAGTATAATATTAAGAATGCCATACAACCATTTGAGTAAGCACAATCAAAGCTAAATCCTGAACAAGAATAAGCTTTCAAGACTATATTATAAAAAGTCGACTCTGGTATAGCGAGATTATCCTTTATAGATGCCTCCGACGAAATCGAAATAATATTCTTAGGTCATACATTACTTGCAAATGTCAGATCAAGAGGCATGATATTGTTAGAAATAAGAACAAGTGGTGTACCAGCAACGATTTTATTATGAGGTCGTACAACTCACTTTAGATTTGATATACCTCTTCAAATTTCTGAAATAACCATCACAAACATATCAAAGCAAAACAATAGTGCTAAATTTATAAGTAAAGCAAAAGTGATAGTATTTGATGAAGCGTATTTGGCTAAGCGTCAAACGATCGAAACAATGCCCAGAGTTTTAGAGATATATTGAATATCGATGAACCGTTTGGTGGAAAAGTAATAGTTTGGGAGGTAATTTCTATCAAGTACGATCAGTAGTTTCAAAATTGACCAAAGCAAAAATTGTAAAATCTAGCTTGCCAGAATTATACTTATGACCTCAAACGAAAAATATTCAAATGACAAGAAATATAAAAGTAAGAACAAATCCAACATTTAGTAACTTCTTGCTTCGTGTCAGAAACGAAGAAGGGCATCCAATAAAAGATGATTTGGTTCTTCTAGAACACTTGGTTATCAAACCCAATGGTAATAGTAGTGCATTTAATAAGGAAAATATTTTCATCACTAGATTAAAACGCAATTTATGAGGATTACATAATAGAAATTAAAGAGCTATCTTAGCTAGCAGAAATGAATTTATTGATCAACTAAATAAAAGGTTGATTGCTAAGTTTTATGCTAAAAATAAAATATTTTTTGGTTTTGACTCATCAAAAGATGATACCAACAATTACTACCAAGAAAAATACTTAAATACTTCAATACAAAATGACCTTCTACCGTACATATTTATTGTCAAGTTCATTATTTCTTACGTATATTAGTGTGACCACATATATAATAGACTAAGTTGAAATTGATCTTTTATTGCATATAGGTTGATTTTGAAAAAAAAAATATGCCCCTCATGCCTGAAAACTTAGATCCCCTGAATAGCTTATGTACGTACGGTATATAGAAGTTTTGACAATAACGTCATATATGTAGAACTTATGATACTGGTCAATTGCTTCTAAGTATGTGTTTATCCCTGAATTCAACTTTCGTCTTCCGAAACTAAAGAATATCCTTCTAAATTTGTGTGAAAATAATTTTCAGTATGTTTGTGTTTTGTAGTTATAATAAATAAACCACAAGGACAAACATCCTAAATATTGGGCTATATTTACCATAATATGTTTTCTTATGTGAATAACTATATGTTGCACTTTCAAAAGAGATATCAATGTCGACAACAAGAGTTTTGGTTATGGCAGAATAACCAAAGTATTATAAGGAAACATATACAAAAAACACTGTCTATAAAGAAGTGTTCGGTAAGATACCATTACATTCGATACCTTTAAACTACAATACATAATTATCTACTTAACATGACTAAAATTGATCATTTATGTAAGTTTTGATGATGTCCCTTCATTTTGAATTCACGTATTATGCTAATGTACTAATATTTTTCGGTATTTAGATGATTGTTGTAGTAATATATATAAAAAAAATTTCATTAATTAAATTTTATTATTCCTTCATCTAAATAAATATTTAAACCATTATGTGCCATTATTAACGTGCAATGCACGATACTAGTATATATAAAGGAGGGCAAATGGATGCTTACTTGGCACCTTTCATAAGCTAGGATTACCATTTGTCTCTTCTCTCACTTATTTGACATTTTCCTCAATTTTTTCATTATTTTTCGGTTAAGTAATTATTTCTTTTTCCTAAAAGATGTCACCTTTTGGATTCATTCCGTTATACTTTTCCCATACGTTGCGAAAAAAAACTCATCAATAAAAGGGCTTTATAAATGTTTTCAAACATTTTTTCCCGTTCCCATATTTAACAAGGTCATTAGCAGTGAATTTCGAAAGTCAATCCATTCTGATATCTAACCTCCATTGTTCCTATTTAAGTGCACTCAACATCCAACAAAGCTGCATTATTTTCTTCTCTCAATGGAAGGACTCTCTTGGGAACTGTTTGCAACTTTAAGGTCTACTTTCTAATATTCTTTATATAAAGAGACGCATTGCAATGAGAATGTTGGTAGTTTTGAGGCAATTCATGAAGGGATCGATTTAACACAAGACCCTCGATGTATTTTTTTTCCTTTTTCCTTTTTGTGTGGCTCATTTCATGTTCAAATTTTGCTATTAATTTTTTTTTGTTTGACATAATGACAAAAAAACTTTATTTTTTGTATTTGACGTTTAGTGCGGAGATCAGTACTATAATAAACTCATTTTGTAACATTTTTTAGATTTTAACAGACTTTATGAACGGGTTAAACTCATTTTGTAATGTTTCTTACATTTTAACAAACTCATTTTTCCTCTTCTGATCAGCAATTAAATAGGGAGGCTATTCGGAATCCTGAACCATGTTGATGCTATTAATTCATTCAAACTTAAGGTTCCTGTGTGTATATGATGGTTGCAACATACGTATGAAAAAATATACACACAAGTCTATAATAAGAAGATGCATGAAATAAGGTTTGATGAAATCGGTGGTGGGGAGTATGGCCAAAACTCAAAAGGCATCACCGGGTTAAATAATTTTTTCCAAGTACATTAATAATTCGGTACTTTTACTATAGACATTTTTTTTGTTGTGTCGATGGGTTATCTCTTTTTATTTTAATTCTTCAATTTTCTTATAGAGAAAAATATAGATACAATTTTCATTGGTTTTTGGTTTGTAAATAAAATAGTTCATATAATGAACCGAAAGAATGGTTGCTAGAGCATACTTCTTTTACAAGAGCTAATTGTCTGGGCAAGAGTAAAACTATTTTCTACCCAAAACTAGAAATCTTATTGGTACTATAAATTTTATCTTCTTTTTACTAGAAAAAAGTTCTTTGTTTTCTCTAATACCCTTGAAACCAGAGGGTTTGTTTTCATCAAGATAAGCTTCAATTGTGTTCCTTTATTTTACCTCTAGGGTTCATCGTAAGTTTTACTTTGAACTATTTAAATTTATACAATCTATTTTTAGATGTTTATATTAGTAATTTGACTTTGTTTATTTTTTAAATTCAAGGTATATACTACCCTAGAACAAGACAATTATGTTGATGGAGCAAGGGGCTTTTTTCAAATGACTTTTTGTTGTTACCAAAAAAAAAAATTGTATTTAATTTAAATACTTTTCATCTTTTAATATACGAATAATTATAATTTAAATAAGTTTATTTTCGTTAGTAGTCTTAAGATGAAATTTATCCAATTTTAATTTTAGTTTGTGCCTTTTATATTCTTAATATTTTAATTTTTCTTAACTAGATAAAACTTAAATTCATTTTGATATCATATGCGAGAATTTTTGTTGCTAATAAAAAAAGTTTGTATTTCATTTATATATAATTTCATCTTTTAATATGCAAATAATTATAATGAAATATGTTTATTTGTAATTAGTAGTCTTAAGATAAAATTTATCTAATTTTAATTTTACTTTGAGCTTTTTATATTCTTAATAATTGACCTTCTTTAATTAAAAAAATAATAATCTATTGATATCATATACGACCGCGCATCGCGCGGGCAAATTTACTAGTTGTGTATATAATAGAGGTTTAATTAAATGAATGTATTAGTTTTTAATTTTGAATAAAATAGAATTCAAAAGGTTCTATTAGTTGGGTGAGCTTGCTAGATGCCAATCACCACCCACGATTTGGATTATTCTCTCGTCCAAATTTTCAACAATGAAAATAAATATTAAGCAATAAAAGTAGCATAACTTTGTGCCAGGGGAGATCTGTAATAAAAATCAGAAGCACAAAAAGGAAAAATATAACTTCAAATATTAGAGGACACCGAGACATAACGGTGCACAAAGCAATAAGCGAGAAATTTTCATAAAACATTATTTTTTAGTAGTAATTAGTCATCTATAGATATTATTTGCTATGTTACGGATTATAGATACATTTTCTGTGGTTATAAGATGTATTTGATATATTTAAGCTATTGTATTCGTGAATACAATAGCAAAAATAGGCGTGAATAAGGGAAGTCCAGCTAATCAGTTGTTGTATTCGAGTGTATTCGACTATATTCATAGAGTGAAACATGAGATTACAACTGGACAGATTATTGTATTCGACTGTATTAACAGTGTGAAATAGGGGATTACACTATTTTTAAAACGGAAAGTGAATCAATTAACATAATAGACTCCTAATATAACTCAACAAACTCAATTATAACACACAAATTTTGTATTTTCAGTTATAAAAAAAATTCAACCGAAAAATACTCAAAAAAACATAGCAATCTGCAGAGAAATTATATAATACATCTGAATACATAAATTATATTAATTAAAAAAAATATACTAATACATTCATGGCATATAGCGAGACAGTGAATACAATGAAATACATAGAATACATCGGGATACATTGAAATATAATGAAAAAAAAGATAGTGAATACAATGAAATACAAGGAATATAACGATATATAAAAAAAAAGACAATGAATACAATTAAATACATGAAAATACATTGAAATATATTAACAGAAAATCAAGTTGCCCAGCCCCAAACTCCGTCGTCTTTGTTCAAGAACAAACCCTAATTTCCAGCGATTCCGATGTAGCAACGTTTGAATGTACCACACTGTCCGTTGTTCCGTCACGATGCTCCATCGGCCACCGTATCCAAGGCTTTATATTTTGTAGGTGGTCAGATTGAATTAATTCTCTTTCTTGTCTTTGCTATCTAAGGTTCTTCATAGTTCATGGCATTGGTTGTTTCTTCGTTTGGTTCAGCGACTAATTCCAGGTTCGACTAACTCCCTTTCCCAAATCAGTTATTTTTGGTTAGGGATTTGATTTGCTTTTAAATCGCAATTCAATATTGGGTGCAAGAATTGATCGGAATGAAAAAAAATAGTGTGGGTGAGAGGAATTTTGAGATTGAGCATCGTGTTTTCAGGGAATGGGGGAAGAGAATGGGATGTATCAAAGTAGAGAGAGAAAGGAAGCGTAACTGAATATCCTATTTTGTGGCTTAGGGCTAGGAGGTAGCCAAAATTTAATATTTTGCTATAAATCGTAAAAGGTATCTATAGAATATAATTTTTTTAAATGATATTTATTTAAAATAAATAAGGTGTTAACAGGGAGGTAAAAAATTATATTAAAAAAGTAATTATGTTAGACAAATTGAGCTTAATCAGAATTCTGCTAAGGGCCCATTTGGCCATAAGAAATTTTCAAAAAATTTCGATTATTTTTTTTTTTGAAAATTAGTATTTGTTCATGAAAATTCAAATTTTACTTGACGTTAATTTTTGAAATTTTTTGGAAATCTAAAAATCTCAAAAAAACTGTTTTTCAAAATTTTACTTCAAATCACTCACAAGAAATTTAAAAATAATTCCAAATTGTATTCATGTCCAATCACAATTCTAAATTTCAAATACCATTTTCACTTATTTTTTTATTTACTTTTTTTGAAATTTTACAATTCTTATATCCAAATGCCCACTAAGTGCTAACAAACGATGGATGAGTGATTGATTTCTCATATTAAATAGTTACTTGTTAAAATTAATTAAAAAATTTGTTGGTACAGAGAATCTTCATCTAGTCATGAAATTTTAATCAGCATTCTATTAAATATTACTATATTGATTGAAGATATCTACCTAAATCTAAGCACATTGTCGTAAGATCGTGAAGCTTGACACTATGAATAATAAAGTCCAAAGAACGAAAAATAGTAATAAAGTCCTACGTACATAATTGATTCTGGTATCGTACACCGGATTTTTTTTTTTTTTCTAATTACTTATCATAGTCGATGTTGAACTAACTCAATAAATGGCAAAAGCAGCCACTGGATTTTTGTAATTAAAATATAAAAGTTAGTCTTAGGGAATAAATTTATATACTAGTAGAAAAGAGCAGTAGGCTAAAAAGTATGTCGAAAATAAATTGATAGCCAACTATTTTAAACAAATAATTGAGAAGTAAACTGACGGGATTTTTATTTCCATTTGACTTGTCTTATAATGTTTTTCATTCTTTCTTATTGTTTTTTGCACAAAAAAAGTTACTTCGAAATTCGAATTAACACATGATAATTATCGTGAAATGGTAAAAGAAATTATATTTCGTGTTTTTTAGCCAAAATTGAGTAAAATACCCCATTTGATATCGACAAAACAAGTATTAGGATTTCTTTTTATTGATTTATTGATCTTTTAGAATACCTTTCTCTGGTAAAAAAGTTTGGGGAGTTATTATTCGATTTTTTTTATCCAGCTAGAAATTCACTAACAAAGTTTGTGGTGGAGTGATAAGTACTCTTTCATCCCTAACCAGAGCTTTTGAGTTCGAGCCCTGGCTATGTAATCGCCTGTGTTTTCTAAAATTAATTCTTGCAACAAATACAGAATTAGTTCTTTCAGGCAAATCCAAATACACAAATTATTTTACAAATATTACAGAAGAAAAATAAACTAAAGACACTAGTACAATTTTACTTTCAGAATTAAGTTATGGAGCAAATTTTAGATGGAATGACTCCTCGTTGGCAATTTTATAGAGCTGTGGTTAGATCTGCCATGTTGTATGGGGCGGAGTGCTGGCCGGTTAAGAACTCTCATGTTCAGAGAGTGAAGGTTGCGGAGATGAAGATGCTCAGGTGGATGTGCGGGCACACCAGGTTAGATAAGATTAAGAATGAAGTTATTCGGGAGAAGGTGGGGGTGGCCCCAGTGGATGAGAAGATGCGGGAAGCGAGGCTCAGGTGGTTCGGGCATGTGCGGAGGAGAAGGCCTGATGCCCCGGTGAGGAGTTGTGAGCGGTTGGCGGTGGTTGGCGCGAGGCGAGGCAGAGGGAGGCCTAAGAAGTATTGGGGAGAGGTGATTAGGCAGGACATAGCAATAATGCGAATTTCCGAGGACATAGCCCTTGATAGGAAAGTGTGGAGGTCTAGTATTAGGGTTGTAGGATCGGGGTTTCTAGAGCTTTTCTATGTGTAGTTAACTATTTATGCGTTTTCTGCTAGAGTCACTAATGCTCTTTTGTTTTTTCTTTATCTTTCTCCTCCTCTTTCTTTTCCCTTTCTCCTGAGCCGAGGATCGATTGGAAACGGCCTCTCTATCCTTTCGGGTAAGAGTAAAGCCTGTGTAAGTATTATCCTCCCCAAATCCAACTTTGTAGGAATATACCTGTTGTTGTTGTTTGACTCCTCGTTGGCAGTTATAGCAGCAGACGTATATATGAGCTTATAAGTGGAAGAGAACACGTGATGACCACGTGCTGGTAGAAAAGCAAAACATATGTCCTGTTTGACTCAGATGTCAGATTGCAGCATGTGATTTATGACATCGAAATTCAGGTCTTTTCTGTCCTGAACTCTCACAAACCACATAGTAACATGTAAGGACAGAAAAGGAAAAAAAGAGAGAAAAAATATCACTTCTACTTTTAGGAAGTAGAAGAAGAAAAAAAATATAGTACAAATATATTTCTGAAGAAGTTCAATGCAAAATATATTTATATAGAGTCATATATGTGCACCATTTGATGCTTTCTCTATTTTACTTTAAAAGTTTTGTGGTTCAACATGCTAGAGCACAAATATATTTTTGAAGAAATTCCATTCAAAAAAAAGTATATAGAGTAATATATATGTACCGTTTGATGCTTTCTCTATTTTACTTTTAAATTCTAGTGGTTCAATGAGCTACACCCCACACTTAAACTCTTGCTCGTCCTCGAGCAACTTAAAATTGAGCGCATAGGCAAGAATAACTTTTTAAACAATTCTCCTAACTCATCATACCAAGAGTATTTAAAATAGACTAAACACAAAAGCGTAACATCTTCACCTCAAGATTTGACTCACAAGTACCAAACGTATTATTCACAACTCACTCACTTACTCTAACATAGAGGTCACTGGCATTATCTTTCCTTCATTAATCAAGTGCCCTCACACAACAAAAGAGAGGAGTTCCTCACAACAAAATTTAAGAACACTTAGGAACTCAAGATAGAAAGAATTCACTCACTCTCAGAAATAACATTCATATGCCACAAAAGATGCACCATAAGCTTGCCTGTAGTGTACTACTCCACTAATCGAGATCATTCAATCTAGGATCAATTAAGATTTTATTTGGTTGTAATGTAGGCTACGGGACGGGTAGGATACATTTAGATATAAAAGTGATTACACCTCCCTAAGCACTTTAATACATATACTTTAACATTCAAACCCAATACTTATATCAAACCAAAACTCCACCTTCACATCAATGTATATTATACCATTCTTCTTTAAGCACACTTACATCAAGAGCCACCACTTATCAAGAAATTTTTTTTCACAACAATCCAACTATTTTTATTTTCCAATTCAAGTAGCTCTTATTTTTTCAAAACAGTGCACATTTCTCCTTATTTCATTAGTTTCACTCAAAAGCCAAACCAATCACCCCACACTTTAACTTTTACATAGTTCATAATAATTTAAGTGCTCATGAGAGGTTACAATGGTTCAAATAGATGGTTAATTCAAACAAATGGGTAAGGCTTGTAATGTGGTTGCCAAACAAACAAGATTACAGGCTCAAAGGGGTTAACTACGATACATAACAATTAGGTGGGTAGAATATACATATCTGGCTCAACAAGAAAATGCATATATCACTTTCAAGACTGAACAACACTACTATTTCGCTTTGCAAACACACAAGGTAAGTTCTAGGCATCAAATGCAATGCACTGAATAACGTAAAACCTTACACACACATAGCATAACTCACTCAGGATTGGATTCATAAACACTCTAGTCAAAGTAGTTAAGCAAAGTTAAGATCATACAATTTAAGATACTTATACAAGAGTCAAAAACTGAGCCTAAGCGTCACAACCAAAGTACTCACTATTCTCAAGTCATAACAAAGTCAAGAGATATTGATTCAATTCAAAATACAACACAATGGCTCTTATTCCTTAAAAAAAAACTAACTACGCCCAGTTCAAATAAAACCCTCAGAAAAGAACCGTGGCCCAAAGAAAAACCAAGGGGGAGTAACTACACTACCTAAAATAAAATAAAAAATCTTTTTGGTATTTTTTTTAGACTTACTTCCCTCAAGAAAATTGTCTAGAAGATCCGTCATCAGGAAAAGTCCAATCTTTTAAAAAAAATTATTTAATTAAACAAACACAGCTAAAGTAGCATGAAAAGTCACCCAGACAATCTCCTCACCCCACACTTAAAATTGTGTATTGTCCCCAATGCACACCCATACATACAAGAGGGTAAAAGAAACTCCCTGGTAGGCCAAAGGCCGAAACACTAGCAGTTCATGGGGTACTCAAACTTCTCCCAAGCTTGGTCCTTCGTGCGAGTACCTCACACTTAGTTCCAACCATTTGGTTTGATGTTGCATCCTTCCAATACCTTTGCTTTCCATGCTCCTAGAAAATAAAAAAACTAACACTACAAAAATAATACAATTAAAAAAATAAAAAATAAATAAAAAAAAGCAATAAAGCTGGGTTGCCTCCCAACAAGCGCTTGATTTAACGTCGCGGCACGATGTGAATCACTTCTGCCTCCACTTTGAACTTATGAATCGGATCCCAAGTTTTGATTCTGCTCTAAGATCATGCTCCTAGGGTGGTGGAACGAATCTGACTGGCCCAATAAAATAATATAGTAGTATTCTGCATATGAGGTGTGTAATCCCGACTTTCTGGCAAGAAGGATTCCAGAATGTAAGCACTTTGTTCCTCATTTCTTGTGATGATCCGACCCGTCGTCTCATGTGTTACCACCCCATTTTCCCCATTTATTGCTTCTTCATGTTTCATTATCGGCATTTGGTGTGTTAGAGTTGAATTGAATTGGTTTTGGTAGGAAATGAGACACTTAGTCTCTTTAACGAAGGCTTGTTTTGGAAAAGTCAACCGGATGTTGACTAACAAGTTAGAGGTCTTGGATGTGGTTTCCGGTGATTCGGTTAGCTTCGGGAGGTGATTTGTGACTTAGGAGTGTGATCGGAAGTGATTTTGGAGGTCAGGTGTAGAATTAGGCTTGAATTAGCAAAGTTAGTATTTCGGTGAATTCCGATTGATAAGTGAGATTTTGATCCGAGGGTCGGAATAGAATTCCGAGAGTTGCTGTAGCTTCGTTAGGTGATTTTATGTGTATGCAAAATTTTAGGTCATTCGGAGGTGTTTTGGTTGGGTTTTTGATCGAATGCGTATTTCAGAAGTTTTCTAGAAACTTAGGCTTGAATTTGATGTGATTTAATGGTTTTAGGTTGTTTGATGTGTTTTGAAGATTGAAACAAGTTTGAATGAGGTTTTAGGATGTGTTGATGCTTTTGGTTGAGGTTCTGGGGGCCTCGGGGTGAGTTTAAATGGTTAAACGGAGAGTTTTGGAGCTTGCATATTGCTAAAGCCTGCTGCAACTGATATTTTCGCTTCTACGAGTCTTGGACCGCAGAAGTGGAGGCACTTAAGCGAAAGATTTGACCGCAGAGGCGGCGAAGAGGTTTGGGGGCAGGTTCCGCAGAAGCGGTGGTTGGAGCTGCAGAATGAAGGCCTGGGGATTGTCCTGTTTCCGCAGAAGCGGGAGTGCGGACCGCCGAAGCGGTACCGCTGGTGCAGAAGAAGAGCCGCATAAGCGGTTTTTGGGATTTTAAGGAGGATCCACAGAAGCGGGGAAAAAGCCGCAGAAGCGGTCCCGCATAAGCGGGAGCGGGACCGCAGAAGGGAAAATTGGCCTGGGCAGAAGGGCTTCAAATAACATTTTCATCCGCGAGCTTGGGATATTTTCCACCATTGTTGAGCGACCTTGAGAGCTTTTGACGAGAATTAAAGAGAGTTTTGGCTGAGAATCGATTGGAGGTAAGTCCTTTGGTTTAAGTATACAAAATTATGATAAATTTAGCATGAAAATTGGTTGAAATTCATCAAAAGGGGGTAAAGCTAGGGCTCGAGAATTGGTAATCTAGAAATGGAATTTGGAGGATCAAATGGACTCCGATTTTGGAAAATTTTATATGTATAGACTCGTGGTGAGATGAGGAATCCGGTGATGCAAATTTTGTAATTTTTTGAGAAGTGGGCCCGGGGCTCGGGTTTTGCCAACTTCGTGATTTTCGATGTTTTCCGAGTCTTTTCGATTGGGTTATGTTTCCTTAGCCTATTGTAATGTATTCCTTGTGGTTTTGATCAGATTAGACACGCGAGAAGGTCGATTCGAGAGGAAAAGGTATAGCGAGCTAGACTTTGGGCCGGTTTGAGTTGAGTAATAGATATAAATGATGATCTGAGGGTTTGAAACCCCGAAATTTCACATCGTAATGCTATATTGAGGCGAGGCACACGCTTTATGACGAGTGCGGGGTCATTTTTTATTGGGGATTGTGAATTGGTCCGTCCCGGGTGATGTTTTTACTGTATTTTTCTACTAGAACTTGTTGGAAATCATCGTTACTGGATTTGATTGTTATATTTGGGCTTCGTGCCGACTATTTTAATCCTTCAGGAATTGATATCATTGTTTTCGCGTACTTTGCATATTATTTAACCTCAGTCCAAGGTTTTAAGTACTATTTTGCAAACTCAATCCCTTTTAAGATTTGAAAACTTAAATGATATTTCAAAATAATATGTTGGGCTGTGAATTACTATTTTAAAAATGCCTGAGGGGCTTATAGTGATTTCTGGACTAAGGATGGATCGAGTTGCGCGCCGCAGCAGTATTATATTGACATTTAGGCCGAGGGCCTGGTTGGTGCCACATGATGGCTTGATTATTTGCGATGGGCTGTAGGAGCCCCTCCGGAGTCTGTACACACCCCCCAGTGAGCGTCGTCGATGATAAATATATGGATGGCTCGGGCTGCACGCTGTTGTGGGTACCTGAGTGTACCGGCATATGCATTGTATTGCATTCATGTATTATTACTTACCTGTTTTACTTGTCATGGTTCTTTCTATACTATTATTTTATTGACTTGTTGTTTTACTATTAAAGGTTTGGTACTGCCAGTTATAGTTTACTTTGTGTTTTTATATGATTTCTTATTCTCAGCCTTTATTTATGTTTATTACTCACTGGGTCGGAGTACTTACATTACTCCCTGCACCTTACGTGCATATCTAGGTACCCTACAGGATGAGTGAGGACTTGTCTTAGCTGAGAAACAGTATCGGGGAGCACTGAGGTAGCTGCATGGCGTTCGCAACCTTCATCTCTCCTTCCTATCATTATTCTCTATTTTCGCATTCTTTCTAGACAGACTGTATTAGGTGGATATTCTGTATTAGAGGCTCATATTCGTCACACCGGGTTCTATTTGGGAGTTATGTTGCAGTATTTTGTTAACTTTTCGTTATTTCTAGATTTTTGATTTAACAGCTTAGTAATTATTATCTGTGCTTTGCATCTATGAATCTGTTCAATGTCGGGAATGTTGATCTAAAGGTCGGGCTTGCCTAGCAATGTGTTGGGTGCCATCACGACCGGGGTTGGGTCGTGACAAGTTGGTATCAGAGCCTAGGTTACTTGGTCTCGCAAATCATGAGCCGATTTAGTAGAGTCTCGCGGATCGGTACAGAGACGTCTGTATTTATCCTCGAGAGGCTGCAGAACCTTTAGGAAAAACTTCATATTCTAGAAATTTTTGTCGTGCGACTTTGTTGATAGGAGAACTAAACTTCTGTATTCTATTCTCTCATAGATGGCGAGGACTCATCCTACCGGACGTGATGGACGACCACTAGTACCACCCACTAGAGGCCGTGGTCGCGGTCGCGGTCGTTGTCGAGGCAGAGCAGCGAGGGCAGCACCTGTTGACCCACCAGTTGCCCCAGTTCAAGATCAGACTCCAGCTGTAGATGCTCCAGCAGCACCTGTGCAGGCACCGGCAGTGCCCATTGTGATTCCGGGTCTCCAGGAGGCCTTGGCTCAGATACTATCAGTTTGCACTAGCCTGGCTCAGGCAGTCTCAACCACTACTACAGCAGCTACTTCGCAGGCCGGGGGAGGCAGTCAGACCCCCGCCGCTCGCACACCTGAGCAGGTTATGGAGGGATTGCAGACACCGAGAGTAGCCCCAGCTCAGCCGGTTGCACCAGTTGCACCAGTTCCAGACTATATGGTTCCAGCTATGCCAGACGATGAGCAACATCATCTTGAGAGATTCGGTGGTCTCCAGCCTCCGACGTTCAGTGGTGCTGAGGGCGAGGATGCCTAGGGTTTTCTTGACAAGTGTCAGCGTATGCTTCGCACCGCATGGATTTTGGAGTCGAATGGAGTGGATTTTACTATTTTCCAGTTCTCAGGGGCTGCATTTACCTGGTGGGAGGATTTTGAAAGGCGTAGGCCTGTTGGTGCAGCGCCCCTTACATGGCAGCAGTTTCTC
Organism: Nicotiana glauca; assembly: GCA_026770625.1. Classification (NCBI taxonomy): domain Eukaryota; kingdom Viridiplantae; phylum Streptophyta; class Magnoliopsida; order Solanales; family Solanaceae; genus Nicotiana; species Nicotiana glauca. Next base: position 31,772 of record MU787516.1, read on the forward strand.
CACTCTCTTTCTGGAGAAGTACGTACCGCAGTCTCGCAGAGAGGAGCTACGTCGTCAGTTCGAGTAGTTGATTCAGGGGGACATGTCTATGACCCAGTACGAGATGAGAATTTTTGCAGCTAGCTTATCATGCTACTTGGATGATCCCGACAGATCGGGAAAGGATTAGGAGGTTCGTGGATGGCCTCAACTATTCACTTTTCATTTTGATGACCAGAGAGAGGGTTTTGGGTGCCTCGTTAGAGGAGGTAGTTGACATTGCTCGTGATATTGAGACGGTTCGCCATAGGGAGCGTGAGGAGAGGGAGGCCAAGATGCCTCGAGGTTCAGGCAGTTTTAGTGGTGCTCCGTCTAGGGGCTAGTTCCAGTGTGGTAGAGGTCGTTCCTTCGGGCCTCCTCATTTGGCTCGCCCAGAGTATAGTGGGGCTTCTTCAGGCCGTGGTCATCAGGGATTCCAGCAGGGCCAACCCTCACTTAGTGCCCTTCTAGCACAGATCTCTTCTCATACCTCTTCAACCCAGGGTTCTTCTGCAGTGAGAGGTTCCCTTCAGTCCCCTTCTCCAGCACCAGGTAGTTGCTACGAGTGCGATGAGTTTGGCCATATAAAGAGGCAGTGTCCTCGACGTTGTGGTGGTCAGTTTCAGCAGAGGGATCATCCCCCGTCTTCTACTCCAGCTACTTCAGCACCCTTCTAGTCAGATAGGTGTGGGGGCCAGGCAGCTAGGGGCCTCCCCAGGGGTGAAGGCCGATCTGGCGGTGGCCAGGCTCGATTTTATGCTCTCCCAGACAGGAGGGACGCCATTGCATTAGATGCTGTTATCACAGGTATTATCTCAGCCTGCCACAGGGATGCCTCTGTCTTATTTGATCCCGGTTCTACCTATTCTTATGTGTCCTCATATTTTACTCATCATCTGGGTATGACCCGAGGGTGTCTTGCTTTTCCTGTTCACGTATCTACCCCGGTGGGTGATACTATTGTTGTAGGCCATGTGTATTGGTCTTGTTTGGTGACTATTGGGGGTCTGGAGACCCGAGTTGATTTGTTGATGTTGAGCATGGTGGATTTTGATATTATTCTAGGAATGGACTGGTTATCTCCGTGTCATGGCATTCTGGACTGTTATGCTAAGACAGTCATGTTGGCTATACCAGGTGTTCCGAGGATTGAGTGGCGTGGTATGGCCAACTATGTTCCTAGCAGGGTGATTTCTTTCCTAAAGGCCCAACGGATGGTTGGGAAAGGTTGTCTATCATATTTGGCTTTTGTGAGAGATGTTGGAGCTGAGACTCCTAGTCTTGATTCTGTTCCCGTTGTGAGGGACTTCCCTAATGTGTTTCCCGTAGACCTGCCGGGCATGCCGCCAGACAGGGACATTGATTTTGTTATTGACCTGGTGCTGGGAACTCAGCCCATTTCCATTCCTCCATATCGTATGGCACCAGCAGAGTTGAAAGAATTAAATGATCAACTTTAGGAATTCCTAGATAAGGGGTTCATTCGTCTGAGTGTGTCACCGTGGGGTGCATCGGTTCTATTTGTGAAGAAGAAGGATGGCACAATGAGAATGTGCATTGACTACAAGCAATTGAACAAAGTGACAGTGAATAACAAGTATTCCCTGACTCGTATTGATGATTTGTTTGACCAGCTTCAGGGGGCAAGAATATTCTCCAAGATTGATATCTTTAGGCTATCACCAGCTGAAGATCAGGGATTCAAATATTATGAAGACTGCTTTCAGGACTAGATATGGACACTATGAGTTTCTGGTTATGTCCTTTGGGCTGACTAATGCCCCAGGAGCGTTCATGCACTTGATGAACAGTGTATTTCGGTCGTATCTGGATTCATTTGTTATTATTTTTATTGATGATATCCTGGTGTACTCGCGTAGCCAGGAGGAGCACGCATAACATTTGAGAGTGGTATTACAGAGATTGAGGGAGGAGAAGCTTTATGCAAATTTCTCCAAGTGTGAGTTTTGGCTTGGTTCTGTGGCTTTCATGGGGCACGTGGTGTCCAGCGATGGTATTCAGGTTGATCCGAAGAAGATAGAGGCGGTTCAGAGTTGGCCTAGACCGTCTTCAGCCACTGAGATTCAAAGTTTCCTTGGTTTGGCGGGCTATTATCGCCGGTTCATCCAGGGTTTTTCATCTATTGCTTCGCCCTTGACCAAGTTAACGCAGAAGGGTGCACCATTTGTATGGTCGGACGAGTGCGAGGAGAGCTTTCAGAAGCTCAAGACAGCCTTAACCACAACTCCAATGTTGGTTTTGCCATCAGCTTCAGGTTCTTACACTGTGTATTGTGATGCTTCAAGAGTTGGGATCGGATGTGTGTTGATGCAGGAGGGTAAAGTTATTGCATATGCTTCTCCTCAGTTGAAGCCCCATTAGAAGAACTACCCGGTACATAATTTGGAGCTGGCTGCTATAGTTCATGCTTTGAAAATTTAGAGGCACTACTTATATGGCGTATCTTGTGAGGTATTCACCGATCATCGTATCCTTTAGCATTTGTTCAAGTAGAGGATCTTAATTTGAGGCAGCGAAGGTGGCTTGATTTGCTAAAGGATTATGACATTACCATTCTGTATCACCCGGGGAAGGCCAATGTAGTGGCCGATGCTTTGACCCGGAAGGCGGTTAGTACGGGTAGTTTGGCGTACATTCCAGTTGGGGAGAGGCCCTTTGCAGTTGATGTCCAGGATTTGGCCAATCGGATGGGGAGGTTAGATATTTCGGAGCCTAGTCGGGTGTTGGCTTGTGTGGTTTCTTGGTCTTTCTTGTATGACCGCATTAGAGAGCGCCAGTATGATGATCCACATTTGCTTGTCCTTAAGGACAGAGTCCAACATGGTGATGCCAGAGATGTGACTATTGTTGATGATGGCGTGTCGAGGATTCAGGGCCAGATTTGCGTGCCCAATGTGGATGGGCTTTGGGAGTTGATATTAGAGGAGGCCCACAGCTTGCAGTATTCCATTCATCCGGGTGCCGCGAAGATGTATCAGGATTTGAGGCAATACTACTGGTGGAGGAGAATGAAGAAAGATATTGTGGGTTATGTAGCTCGGTGTCTCAACTGTCAGCAGGTGAAATATGAGCATCAGAGGCTGGGTGGTGCACTTCAGCGGATGGATATTCCAGAGTGGAAGTGGGAGAGGATTACTATGGATTTTGTAAGTGGTCTCCCTCGGACCTCGAAGAAGTTTGATTCGATTTGGGTGATTATGGATCAGCTGACCAAGTCCGCGCACTTCATTCCGGTGTGTACTACCTATTCTTCAGAGCGGCTGGTAGGGATTTTTATCCGGGAGATTGTTCGGTTGCATGGGGTCCCAGTTTCTATTATCTCGGATAGAGGTACTCAGTTCACTTCCCAGTTTTGGAGGACTTTTCAGCAGGAGTTGGGTACACAGGTGGAGTTGAGCACAGCGTTCCATCCTCAGACGGACGGGCAGTCCGAGCGTAATATTTAGATATTGGAGGACATGTTGCGTGCATGTGTTATGATTTTGGAGTTTCTTGGGCTGAGTTCTTGACACTTACAGAGTTCGCCTACAACAACAGCTATCAATCCAGCATTCAGATGGCACCTTATGAGGCCTTATATGGGAGGCAGTGTAGATCTCCGATTGGTTGGTTTGAGCCCGACGAGACTAGACTATTGGGGACAGAGTTGTTCCAGGATGCCTTAGAGAAGGTGAAAGTGATCCAGGAGAGACTTCGTACAACTCAGTCGCGTTAGAAGAGTTATGCAGACCAGAAGGTTCGAGATGTATCTTATATGGTGGGCGAGAAGGTCTTGCTGAAGGTTTTGCCCATGAAGGGCGTTATGAGGTTTGGAAAGAAAGGGAATTTGAGTCCGCAGTTCATTGGGCCTTTTAAGGTACTTAGGAGGATTGGGGAAGTGGCCTATATGCTTGCTTTGCCACCCAGCTTGTCGGGGGTGCATCCGGTATTCCATGTTTCTATGCTTCAGAAGTATGTTGGGGACCCGTCCCATGTTTTGGACTTAGCACGATTCGGTTGGATGATGATTTGACCTATGATGTGGAGCCAGTTGCTATTTTGGCTCGTCAGGTTCGGAAATTAAGATCAAAGGATATAGCTTCGGTGAAGGTGCAGTGGAGAGGTCGGCCCGTGGAGGAGGCTACCTGGGAGACCGAGCAGGAGATGCGGAGCAGATATCCTCACCTTTTTGAGACTTCAGGTATGTTTCTTGGCCCGCTCGAGGACGAGCGTTTGTTTAAGTTGGGGAGGATGTGACGACTCGATCCGTCGTCTCGTGTGTTACCGCCCCATTTTCCCATTTATTGCTTCTTCATGTTTCATTATCGGCATTTGGTGTGTTAGAGTTGAATTGGATTGGTTTTGGTAGGAATGAGATATTTAGTCTCTTTAATGAAGGCTTGTTTTGGAAAAGTCAACTGGATGTTGAATTACGAGTTAGAGGGTTCGGATGTGGTTTTCGGTGATTCAGTTAGCTTCGGGAGGTGATTTGTGACTTAGGAGTGTGATCGGAAGTGATTTTGGAGGTCCAGTGTAGAATTAGGCTTGAATTGGCGAAGTTAGTATTTTGGCGAATTTCGGTTGATAGGTGAGATTTTGATCCGAGGGTTGGAATGGAATTTGAGAATTGTTGTAGCTTCGTTAGGTGATTTTGGATGTGTGTGCAAAATTTCAGGTCATTCAGAGGTGTTTTTGTCGGGTTTTTGATCGAATGCGTATTTCAGAAGTTTTTAAGAAACTTAGGCTTGAAACCGATGTGATTTAATGGTTTTAGCGTTGTTTGATGTGTTTTGAAGATTGGAACAAGTTTGAATGAGGTTTTATGATGTGTTGGTGCTTTTGGTTGAGGTCCCGGGGGCCTCGGGGTGAGTTCGGATGGTTAAACGGGGAGTTTTGGAGTTTGCATATTGCTGCAGCCTGCTGCAACTGATATTTTTGCTTCTGCGAGTCTTAGACCGCAGAAGCGGAGGCGCTTAAGCGAAGGATTTGACCGCAGAAGCGGCGAAGAGGTTTGGGGGCAGGTTCCGCAGAAGCGGTGGTCGGAGTCGCAGAAGCGAAGGCCTGAGGATTGGCCTGTTTCCGCAGAAGCGGGAGTGCGGACCGCAGAAGCGGTACCGCTGGTGCGGAAGAAGAGCCGCAAAAGCGGTTTTTGGGATTTTAAGGAGGATCCACAGAAGCGAAGAAAAAGCCGCAGAAGCGGTCCCGCATAAGCGGGAGCGGGTCCGGGACCGGGACCGTAGAAGCGAAAATCGACCTGGGCAGAAGGGTTTTAAAATAACATTTTCATCCGCAAGCTTGGGATATTTTCCACCATTGTTGAGCGACCTTGAGATCTTTTGACGAGAATTAAATAGAGTTTGGGAATCGATTGGAGGTAAGTCCTTTGGCTTAAGTATACGAAATTATGATAAATTTAGCATGGAAATTGGTTGAAATTCATCAAAAGGGGGTAAAGCTAGGGCTTGAGAATTGGTAATTTAGAAATGGAATTTGGAGGGTCAAATGGACTCCGATTTGGGAAAATTTGATATGTATAGACTCGTGGTGAGATGAGGAATCCGGTGATGTGAATTTTCTAATTTTCCAGAAGTGAGCCCACAGTTCGGATTTTGCCAACTTCGTGATTTTCGATGTTTTTCAAGTCTTTTCGATTGGGTTATGTTTCCTTAGCCTATTGTAATGTATTCCTTGTGGTGTTGATCAGTTTCGACGTGCGAGGAGGTCGATTCGAGAGGAAAAGGCATAGCGAGCTGACTTTGGGCCGGCTTGAGGTGAGTAATAGATGGAAATGATGATCTGAGGGTTTGAAACCCCGGAATTTCACATCGTAACGCTATATTGAGGCGAGGCACGCGCTTTATGATTAGTGCGAGGTTGTTTGTTATTAGGGATTGTGACTTGGTCCGTCCCGGGTTATGTTTTTACTGTGTTTGGGCTTCGTGCCGACTATTTAAATCCTTTAGGGATTGATATCACTGTTTTCGCGTACTTTGCATATTATTTAACCTCAGTCCAAGGTTTTAAGTACAAATTTTGCAAACTCAGCCCCTTCTAAGATTTGAAAACTTAAATGGTATTTTTAAATGATATTTTGGGCTGTGAATTACTATTTTAAAAATGCCCGAGGGGCTTATAGTGATTTCTGGACTAAGGATGGATCGGGCTGCGTGCCGCAACAGTATTATATTGACATTGAGGCCGAGGGCCTGGTTGGTGCCACGAGATGGCTTGATTATTTGCGTTTGGGCTGTAGGAGCCCCTCCGGAGTATGTACACATCCCAGTGAGCGCCGTCGACGATAAATATATGGATGGCTCGGGCTGCACGCCGTAGTGGGTACCTGAGTGTACCGGCATATGCGTTGCATTCATGCATTGTTACTTACTTGTTTTACCTGTCATGGTTCTTTCTATATTATCATTTCATTGACTTGTTGTTTTACTGTTAAAGGTTTGGTACTGCCAGTTATAGTTTACTTTGTATTTTTTCATGATTTTTTATTCTCGGCCTTTATTTATGTTTATTACTCACTAGGTCGGAGTACTCACATTACTCCCTGCACCTTGCGTGCAGATCTAGGTACCCCACAGGCTGAGTGAGGACTTGTCTTAGCTAGCAGCAGTATCGGGGAGCACTGAGGTAGCTGCATGGCGTTCGCAGCCTTTATCTTTCCTTCTTATCTTTATTCTCTATTTTCGCATTCTTCCTAGACAGACTGTATTAGGTGGATATTCTGTATTAGTGGCTCATATTCGTGACACGGGTTCTATTTGGGAGTTATGCTGCAGTATTTTGTTAACTTTCCATTATTTCTAGATTTTTGATTTAATAGCTTAGTAATTATTATCTGTGCTTTGCATCTATGAATCTGTTCAATGTCAGGAATATTGATCTAAAGGTCGGGCTTGCCTAGCAATGTGTTGGGCGCCATCACGATCGGGGTTGGGTCGTGACATTCTTTGACTCCTCAAAAGGCTCGGACAACTTTATTTCCATATCATCATCTAAACACAATGTGGAAAAATGCTTTGAGTGAGGATCAATGCGCTCAACTATATGAACGTTGGGACTGTCTACATTCTCAACACTAATGACAATAGAGTCAACTAAATATGTATCCTCAATATCCTTGGTTGACTCTAGTATCTCTTTTACAACATCGACATCCTCAAAATCTAGTGCGATTGATTATTGGTATTCTACTCTAGCCTCCTCCTCTAGCTCATCAATTTATGTATCTAATTCACGCTCTTCTTGGATACTATTCACAATATTGGCTTGTTGAGCATTAAAAACTTCAACCAGTTGACTCATGTGAACTTTCAAGTTGTGAATAGTTTCCTCCTGCCTTTCTATCCGCAGTAGTAATTTACTCTGTTGTTCCAAAATGCACTTTAACATATCTTCGAGTTTCTTTAGGTCAGCTTTCCTAGGTTCTTTGTTCCTATTATCTTCACCAGAAAAAGAAGAACCATCAAAGTAAGGGGTTGGGGGAAGGTAAGAAATATAAGCACAACCGTGAAAGTGACCATCTCGACCACCACACATATCACACACATTCCACGCATAAGATTGAGTTGGTGCACAAAACTCGCTTTCAGAGATATTTTGATAATTTTGCCCTGGGTGATTTCCTTCACAATATGCATAAGGAGGATCAAAAGTAGAATTACCAACAACAAAATTCTCATAATTCCATGATGTCATATCTCTTAAATAAACAAATAAAACTAAAATGAAAAAATCAAATAATATGTACACCTACAACTACACCGTTAGTTATCCGACAACGGTGCCAAAATTTGATCACCCCCAACTCTAGTCCTAAAAAGGATAAGCGGTCGCTGCAAATTTAATCCGGTCTAAAAGTCCGGAGTCGAATCTCACAGAGAACTAAGGCTTAGCTATAGTTGTTCAATATCGCTAAGAAACACAGGCCCAAACAATTTTCTAATTATAAAGATTATAATATTTATTTTTATCTAATTAACTAACAAATCTAGAAAGCCGTAAAACTATCAATTAACAAGGATAAGGATTGGAGTCAAGATTAAGGAGGTCTAGAGTTATGATTTCCCCAATTGTCGGAATCCTTCCCGCTACGTTTTTTATAAATTCGCCTAAGTATTCTCTACCTATCATGAGCGCTCTAACTGTCGTAACTCTCTCCCGAGTGATTACCACAATTTACTAGACGCACTCTCCCGAGTTATGCTAGATGGCTTTGTTTATTACAGCTCACTTTAGATTGCACCCAAGGCTTCGTTATCCCTAATCCCGCCTTTAAACCCGCAGTTATAGATCCCTCTTATACTTTGGGAGTGGTGTTGTTCAACAACTACCTAAATATGTACCCTTTCCCGAGTTATGCACACTAAATAGGCACAACTAATTGAGGATCCTGTCAATTAACTACAACAAACACGTAGTTGAACAAATAGAGAAAATACCACGGCTCAATTATATAAAAATAACAAGAATTTATCCTACAAAAGGTTCCATCAAAACCCAAGATAACAAATTATCTATTCATAGTAGCATGTAAAACTACAATATTAAAAGTCATAACCAACAATGAAAAATAGGAAGAGGAAGGAAAAACTCGTAGAAGAATTCCTTGCCTTGCTCCTAGCGTGTTCTTGCCTCCAAGGGTGTTGTCTAACCCTAAAGTAGTGTCTCTCCCTCAAATTGGTGTTTTAGGGTGTATATATATGACCTAGGGTTGATGAGGGGCGGAATTCTTCAATCCAACTTCGGATGGGAGAGCTAGAATCCGCATCTGCCTTCGCGTCTAGACGGACTTTGACGCAGATCCGCGTCTGCCTTCGTGTCTAGATGCGGACTTTGATGCGGATGCAACTTTTGAAATTCTTCCATTTAACGAAGCGCTCCGTTCCTTTGCTTCGCTTCGCTGTTTTGTGCCTTAATTTTTCTCCTTTTTCGCGTCCGACTTTGTGCCACGCACGAGAGTAGACGAGCTCCCATTCCTTTAATTTCTTCTTTTAGTGTCGAATTGTCATCTTTTGATCATTTATCATCCAAACTCGTTCCTACACATAAGAAATACATAATTAGTATATTTCACTTCGAAAATCATGCACACAAGAATTAATATGCAAATATACTTAAGAATATGTACTTTTCATCATTTATCAATAGTACAAACATATTTGTGAAGAAGTTGGATGCAAAAAAAGTATATACATAGAGTAATATATATGCAACGTTTGATGACTTTTAAATTCTTGTGGTTGAATAGGCTTTTGCAAGCATTTGCATACGCATATAATGAATTCTATAATTATATATATTGATTACGTTGAAACTTATTATTCACCAAATTATATCACGTAAAAACACGGGGAAATAAAAATCGGTTAGGCTCAATATGATTTGAAACAATGAAGAAATTAATTAATAGTATGATTATCACCACTCCTTCCTTTTCAATTTATGTGACGGTACTTAATTGGTCACAAAATTTAATAATTTTTTTTGAAACATGTGGTCTAAAATAAGACATAAATTAATATTTGTGTTGCTATAAATTATCTTATTAAGGATAAGATGATAAATTTAAAGGTAAATTATTTCTAAATAAGAAATATAATACTTTTTATCGGGACAGACTAAAAAAAAGTATACCACATAAATTAAAACAGAAAGAATAATACCTTTCATAAACATTTATTTTTCACTTAGGTGCGTTTATATAGTACAAAAAGAATATCCGAAGAATCTAGCTTGTCATATAAGATGTATGAGTGGTAATATGATGTTGAGATGAGTTGAAAAAATGAGCAAGCAAAATTTGATTTGGTCTTCAATTACACGTTTGCTTTATATACCAACAAAAGAAAATATAGTTAAAAGACAATAAATTAATTACACACAAGCGTGTCTTTATTCTAAAGACTGGACGAACGGATCCTGGGACGTTATTTGGTTAAACTAATCATATTAGTAGTACGGATCCAGAAGTAAACATGATTTCTATTCTTAGTGAATACTTTTTAGTGGAGTCTTTGTTTGCTAGCTAGAGAGTTAGTAGAATGATTTAAAAATGGGAAAAGGGCTAAAACTATTCTATCGTTTGCTAAATGGTTTATAAATATCCTCCGTCCATATATTCGTCCAAAAAAATACACTCCGTCCATCTATTAGTTCAAAAAAACATATGAAGTTAATTCTATTTACAAAAATACCCCCACGACTAACGGCAGAACTGATGGAGGGTATTTATAAACCATTTAGCAAACGATAGGGATGAGTCTTTTATTTAATGACGTGACGATTTTTAATTGGGCCATGTGGCAATTTTTGACTGGAACAAAAAATGGATATTATTTCAACTCATTTACCTTATCCGACCCATTTATAAAAATGGGTAGTATCTATCACACCCATTCCCATTCATCTAATCTCTCCCTTTCTTCTTCTCCAATTGGGACACAGCACATATACAATAACAAATTAATTAAAAAATAGATAAAATCTAAAATCAAATAACCCAAAATTCAAACCAGATTCTGAAATTTTTCCATCAAACTCAACATAAGTATTGAAATTCTTAAATGAAAAATCAACATATATATTTGGGTTGTTAAGTAAGAAGACAAGAATTAAAACAAAACAAAAATGTGAAAAAAAATTGAGCTTAAATGCTAAAATTGTCCAAATATATCAATCAAATCTAGGAGAAATATTGAAACTTCGAAATGGACAAGTAATGAAAATCTTTGGATTGTTCATAAGAAGACAAAAGAGCCACGAATAACAGAGAAAAAATAACTACATATAACTAATACAAGCACACATGAAAATTGAAACCAAGGTGCTAAAAAGCTTGAAATTATCACATTCTAGGATAAAGATTGAATCTACTATTAAAAGTAAAAAAAATTAAAAATCCCCACGGTACTAAATGAAAGACTCATCCCTATCGTTTGCTAAATGATTTATAAATACCCTCCATCCATCTATCCGTTCAAAACTACACATTCCATCAGTTCTGCCGTTAGTCGCGAGGGTATTTTTGTTTGTATTTTTTTGAACGGATAGGTGGACGGAGGGTATTTATAAACCATTTAGCAAACGATAGGAATAGTTTTGACTCTTTTCTGTTTTAAAATTAGTAGCCTTTTTTTATTTATTTATTACTTTGAATACCTTATTTTATTGTGATTAGCACAAAGCTTTTAAGGTTGACTTTGTGAAGCAATAAGTGGAATATACGTACCTTTTGGTTGCTGACATACTTCCTCCGTCCATTTTTAGTTATTTTTTTTTAAAATTTTGTACTCTCTTTAATAAAAGATAAATGAAGTATGTATTTTATAATTTTACCCATAATAATGATAGCTTTTCCAAAAGTCTTGTGAAATAAGTTGAGAAATGAGTAGTTAATTATAACGATCCGACCCGTCGTTACGGGAGTTACCGCCCCGTTTTCCCCGTTTTATGCTTCTATATGTTTCATTATATGTGTTTCGAGGAATTGAAGTAATTCGGATAGAGTTCGGTTAGAAATGAGGCAATTAGTCTCTTTATGGGAAGGTTAGTTTGGAAAACTCAACCGAATGTTGACTTATGAGTTAGAGGGCTCGGAATGGATTTATGATGATTCGAATAGTTTCGGGAGATGATTTGTGACTTAGGAGCGCAATCGGAATTGAATTTGGAGGTCCGGTGTAGAATTAGGCTTGAATTGACGAAGGTTGGATTTTGGCGAATTCCGGATGGTAGGTGAGATTTTGATCCGAGGGTCGGAATGGAATTCCGAGAGTTGCAGTAGCTCCGTTAGGTGATTTTGAATATGCGTGCAAAGTTTCAGGTCATTCGGAGGTGTTTAGGTCGGGTTTTAGATCAAATGCAAGTTTCGAAAGTTTTAGTTTAACTTAGGCTTGAATCCGTGGTAATTCGATGATTTTGATGTTTGTGATAGTGTTTTATGGTACGAGCAAGTTTGAATGAAATAATAGAACATATCTGTGCATTTGGTTGAGGTCCCGAGGGTCTCGGGGTGATTTCGGATGGCACGGGGAATTTTGAGCATGTTTAATGCAGCAGAAAATTGCAGAGAATTTTTACTCTATGCGATCGCATAGGCATATCTGCGATCGCATAGAAGGTTCTGAGGGGGTGGAGATTTTGCTCTATGCGATCGCGTAAAGGAGTGTGCGATCGCATAGGTAGAGGAACTTGCTCAGTGCGGTCGCCAGGGTGAGTGATGCGATCGCGTAGTAGGAAGAAGCAGAGCTATGCGATCGCATGATCTGTGATGCGATCGCGTAAGAGGAATTATCAGGGCCTGATTATTGGTCTATGAGATCGCAACGGGGTTGATGCGATCGCATAGAAGGGGACGCCTGGACAGAACAGTTAAGGGTTAAATTTCAGTCGCGACCCACATATTATTTCCACAATTTTTACTCCGCCAAGAGAGCTTTTTGAGCGATTTGAAGAGGGTTTTCAACGGGTATTGCTTGGAGGTAAGTCTATTGACTAGAAAACATCATTTTATGGACTCAAATTCATGAAATTGGGTAGAAATTGTGAAGAACTAGGGCTTTGTTCTTGAAAATGAATTTTTAGGATTTGAAAGGCCATTTGAGCTCCGTTTTCGATAAAATTTATATGTACGGACTCGTGGCAAGACGAGAAATCCGTTGGTATGATTTTCAGAATTTTTCGAGAAGTGGGCCCGGGGCTCGGATTTTACCAACTTCGTGAATTTTAGTATTTTTCGAGTATTTTTGATTGGGTTATGTTTCTTTGACCCATATTTATGTATTCGCTGTGGTTTTGACTAGATTCGACGCGCGAAAAGGGCGTTGCGGACCAGTCTACGGCCGGTTAGAGGTGAGTAGTTTGTATAGATGATGGCCTGAGGGTTTGAAACCCCGGTTTATCATATTGTGACGCTATATTAGGGCGTGACTCGCACCACATGGCAGGTGCGAGATTGTTTATGACTGGGGATTGTGACTTGGTCCATCCCGAACAAGAATTTCTCTATATTGGCGACTGATACGCACCCTGTATTGAATATATCTAGGCTTATTTTCATGTTTGGGGCCTTGTGCCGATCTGTAGCATCCTCAGAGGATGAATATCATTGTGATAGCATGCTTTGTATAATCACTGATCTCAGTCCTGTGTTTAATCACTGTTATGAAATGCTAAGTCACTTTTCCTGAAGTTAAATAACTAAAGTATATTCTTATTAATGAATTGGAAATTGGGAAAATAAATTGAAACTGTTATGTGACTCATATGCATATTGTGGACTGAGTATGGATCGGGCTGCACGCCGTAGCGAATGTTATGAATATATTGCGCTTGGGCTGAAGGAGCCCCTCCGGAGTCTGTACACACCCCAGTGAGCACCGTCGACGTTAAATGGATCGGGCTACGCGCCGTAACGGTCATGTGCATTGCATTGCATTCATGCATTGTTATTTACTTGTGCTATCTGTTATTAGCTGGTGTTGATAGTTCGTAGTAAGGTGTCGGACTGTTAGATTTAGCTTTACTTTGTGGCATTCCGTGGATTTCTTATCTTCAGATATTTTATATGCTTATTACTCACTGAGTACTTAGTACTCACCCCTACTCCCTGCACCTTTGTGTGCAGATTCAGGTACATCGGAGGTTTAGCTGAGCAGTCTCGTTTCCAGAGTTATCAGAGTTGTTGAGGTAGCTGCTTGACATTCGCAGGACCTGGCTACTCTTCTTATTCCAGTTTTATTTATATATACATTTTCAGACTTGAGTATTTCGTTCAGATATTGTTATCCGGTTTTGTTTTGAGGCTCTAGACTCGTGACCCCAAATCTTTTAGGAGTGTTTTATCAGTTTTCGCACTTCTCAGTATTTTTCTTCTATAAATATTGGATTATTACTCTACAACTATTATATTCTCCTTAAATCGTTGGTTTTGAGATTTATTGTTGATTTGAGAGCGACTGTTGGTCAGGCTTGCCTAGCTTTAGGGTTGGGCGCCATCACGATCGGGTTTGGGTCGTGACAAGTTGGTATCAGAGCCTAGGTTACTAGGCCTCGCGAGTCATGAGCCGGTTTAGTAGGCTCTCGCGGATCGGTACGTAGACGTCCGTGTCTATCCTCGGGGGGCTACAAAACCTTTAGGAAACACTTCACTTTCTTGGAATTCTTATCGTGCCTATTTGATTCAGCTTGGGATATAACTCTTGAAATTTCTTCCACACGTCTGTATGCGCACGCGAGCGCTCAGTAATATATTTGCCTTGATGGGTGGTGATTCCCCGATCGAGGGGCGAGATGTAATCTCCGTGAGCTCATGTTGGGCCAGTCTGGAGGACTTGAGGCCGAATCTTCGCCTATGGCTTGACCACCGAGGTGCTGATTTTGCGAGCAAGTGCTTTGAACTTATGTGATCGGTAATGTCCTTATTAGCCGGGATGGCGGTCGAATATCCACGTGATAAGTATGTTAGTGCTACGAGGTGTATCTATGCGATTTTGGTAATGACGAAGAAGTCTGCTGGATGATAGATGAACTGTTAAGCGTCCAATTCCTATTGTGATTTGATGTGTTGCCTGAGTTATGGGTGTGTGAAGAATATTTTCGTATCTCCTAGTTGGAAAGTTAAGTGCAATACTTGTGGCGGTATGAGTACAGACTCAGGAAGACTAAATTGAAAGGTATTTTCTATGTGTCATGATTCGAATAGGTGCAACACATGTCCATGTATCAATTTTTATAATATAATACAGGTAGTATTGAGATTTAATGTTGTTGATATACGTTGTGATATTTTGTCGAGTTGTAGCCGTGTTGTTAGGATGGTTTTGGTGATTCTCTGGCAGGTGGATAGGCCCAATTACAAAGGGAACTCTGCCGAAATTTTTGAAAAATTTGGGACTTAGTAAAAATTTGGTCGCCTAGAGAGTAGGCTTAACTATTATGTGAGTGAATGCAAGAAAATGCAGAAGAGTTAAAATTCCAGATGATTTGTGTTTCCATAAGCTTATGAAAGAGCGAGTTTAATCTCACTATGGTATTACGACAGCAATGGAGCATATGCATTATGACCATAGTGAGTTGTGATATATGGCTTCGAGCTAAGTTGGGAAGGTTGCTATTGATTAGTTGATTGTACAGTTACGTACTATGTTAGTTCTGATTTAACACATGCTAGTGAATCAGTTCTGGTTGCGGAAATTGGATCGAGAATGACACGAGTGAAGGAAATTTTTGACAAGATGTCATGAGCTCGGAGGAGCAGGAGATAAGTTTCCATGTTTATGGTAAGTTGGCATTATTTTCAGCGTCCCCTAACATTGGTTTTTGTAAAAGGGGTTTTGCATCCTGGCTAATGATTATTGATCGCTCTTCAGCGTTAGTGCGACTGGTGGTTTAGAGATACGCCCCAAATATTGTTGCGGTAGGTCGTGGGAGTGTCCCACTGGAAGATTATATAAGCGTGGCATGTAGTCACTTGACCGATCAAAGATGTAAACCAAATATGAAGGTTGTGATAGTGTCGTTAAATTGAGGAATTCGTGCCTAGAAGGCACTTGGACTATTGGGTTGTGAACTAGGGAGGATTACTCCGATTATGATGGTTGTTCTTGTGTTCTATGAAGAAAATGGAAGTTATTATGGACCTTTGAAAGGTTATTAGACTAGTTCAGTGTGATCAGAATCGGCTTGAAGTCGGTGGATAGATTTAATGTGAATAATGGCTCTATATCAGGCCAGATGTGTGCATTTTTGTAATGCGGTCCTCATGGAGGAGTAGTTAGGATGATGTTTCATTGTCAGATATCTCGCGTAGTGATGCATTGCGCCGTGTGAGTTGTGGGACAACTCGAGAAAATTGCTTACGTGTTAAGAATCTGCGTAGGAATGATGTTATATGAGCAACTTGGCTGTTGAAATTACGATTGTATATCGCGCCTCAGTTGTGCTTGAGTGTTGTAGCTTATAACGCTATATGTCCCTCAGAGATATTATTATGCACTTAGCATGCGTACGACCGATACTCAGTATTATGTTGTAATGAGCAAATTTGGCTCGATGTGCATCTCCTTATGTGAGATCTATGTGTGGATTGGGGGGCACGCCGCCATGGGTATGTTATCTGGATCGGGTTGCATGCCACAACAGTGTGATATCGAGTATAGTTTTTCTATATGCTGTCTTTGTATGCCTTGCTTCTTGTTTTCCAAGAAAAGTCTGTATTAGTGCGCAGGATTTGATAATTCCTTCCAGAGCTCTTTTTCTTTAGTACCACATTCGAATTGGTAGCCTATTGGCACATTGGGGCATCATATGTGACATTTAGTTATGTCTGGAGTGGCTTATTGCCCGAGCAGTTCCTACTGGGTGAGACGAGATCATTGAATTTGAGATCGGTGCAATCTGCTTATATGAAGTAAAGTAAAGAGCTAAGACCATTGTTTGGTTCAGAATAAGGTGATAGTTCTTGCCAAGAGTATAAAACTTATGAATTGTTGTCCAGGCGGTGGCTAAGAATGTATACAGATCTCATCCGTCGTGTCATTATTGTAAGAATTTGCACAAGGCATGTGTATGTCATGCAGAGCATGAGATGTGTAGTGATTCCTTCTAAGCGATTAGATAAGAGAGCTTCAGATGATTAGGGAAGATGGTATTGCTAAGTGGAAGCGATTTGACGTGAGTATGTGTTTCAGAAAAAGGTAATGTGATTAAACTGATTATGTTTCAGTAGTGTTGCGGCATGTTCTTGTTGGGTCCACTAGTGGTATTTGGGTTTGCTTAGTAGCACAGGTAAATATTGATTATCTGTCGTGTAATGATTAGGTATCAAATGGGTGCAGGTATTCGCACGGTGGAAATTGGGATCAGGTATGATGATTTGTGTGTTATATGGAGTTCTGATGTACATGCTATGTTGTAGTGGTGGATCTTTATTCGCTGGGATGTTATATTTTGGATATGATGTCGGAATTCAGGCTGGTTGTCTTAGTATTGGGTGATTTTGAACTATTTCATTAGGGGCTACGCCAAAAATACCACGGGTTAAGTAGTGGAGTGCATTAGAATGTGTTTTAGCAGAATGATTTATATTTTAAAGAACCAGCGGACAGTTGGGAAGAAGTACTTTCTTAATTTGGGCATTTGTGATAGATGTCAGTGCAGACGTTGTTATCATTGATCCCGTTCTGTTATTGAGGGGCTTTTCGGATGCGTTTCGTATGGCCGGGCATGTAATCGGGTGATATTGTGGATTTCGGTATTTATTTGGTGCCTTCGGCAGGAGTTAGAGAAGTGGAAGAAACATTTTCAGGCTTCTTGGTACTGAGTTCGTTGGCAGGCCGATATGGCTACGCATTTAGCTTGAGTTAGCTTGGTTGACCCTGAGTTGTTTTTCGATGTTGTGAGACATTGTGATTTGTTTGTTATGGGCACATGTGGTGTGGTTCCATTGAGAATTCATAGAGAAAGTCAAGCGGGAAGAGTAATTGAGTGTTGCTCGGTGTATGGAGCATTGGTTATGGTCTATCGGGTTGTGTGATGTGTGTTCTCTGTTTCACCGTGGGTATAATGAATTGCGTTGGTTTCAGACATCAAAGGTGCGTGGTTGTTGATTTTGAGCATAGCGGCTTGAGGTGCTTCAGGTGTAACGGTGTCGGGATAGGATCGCGCATTGTAGCGAGGCTACGGGAATTATGACCTTTCGGAGTAGATTCAGGCATTCCATTTCTGATGTGAGACGGGGTCTCAGCCTTGTATTGTAATAGCATTGATGAGCTTGAGGTACAGCTCTTTCGATTGAGTCATTTGTTATGATTTGAGTGTGTTCAGATCGTTTCTTACTCGTACGTGTATTATGCAAGATGTGGCTTTGACTTGTATTGAGATATCATATCAGCAGAGTGGTGTTGGATTCGAGGTGATCGTTGGGTTCATTAATGAATACGGACAGATTTGATCTCAGCTTGTTAGGAAGATAATATCGAGGTTTGACCCGAAAATCTGTTGTGATATCAGTCAAGGGAAGTGGTTTCATGAATGATTGATCTGAGAGATGATTACAGTTTATAGCGTGTTTCATTCATCGTTTGCAGTATAGGAAAGTGTGGGAATAAGGCTTTAGCTAATAAGAGGTTCTCTGCCGGTAATTGGTTGCTGGGGACAACTGCTTGAATAGAAGTTATAGTTCCAAGTGTTTGGTTTAGGCGGTATATCATATGTTTTCACCTGAGGGTGCAAGTATGGGTTATTGCAGCTGGTTCGAGCTTACTCTGAGTACAGATGTGAATTTCTGATCTTGTGTATGATTTTCGGAAAGTGCGACATGGTTCTATGGTTTGGTTTATGGATTAAATGGACTGTGAAAGTTCGGCCGTATTGTGTTATAGGGTCTATGCGAGATAGGGTGACGAGGGATCACCCCGGGTACATGGTTGGTAAGATCATTCAGCTACCGGTTGGCTTCTAGAACAACTCTCGATACGCTCGAGGACGAGCGTTTGTTTAAGTTGGGGAGGATGTAATGACCCTACCCGTCGATATGGGAGTTACCGCCCCGTTTTCTCCGTTTTATGCTTCTATATGTTTCATTATATATGTTTGGAGGATTTGAAGTAATTCGGATAGAGTTCGGTTAGAAATGAGGCAATTAGTCTCTTTATGGGAAAGTTAGTTTGGAAAAGTCAACCGAATGTTGACTTATGAGTTAGAGGACTCGGAATGGATTTCTAATGATTCGACTAGTTTTGGGGGATGATTTGTGACTTAGGAGCGCAATCGGAATTGAATTTGGAGGTCCGGTGTAGAATTAGGCTTGAATTGGCTAAGGTTGGATTTTGGCGAATTCCGGATGGTAGGTGAGATTTTGATCCGAGGGTCGGAATGGAATTCCGAGAGTTGCAGTAGCTCCGTTAGGTGATTTTGGATATGCGTGCAAAGTTTCAGATCATTCGGAGGTGTTTAGGTCGGGTTTTAGATCAAATGCAAGTTTCGGAAGTTTTAGTTTAACTTAGGCTTGAATCCGTGGTAATTCGATGATTTTGATATTTGTGATAGTGTTTTTATGTTACGAGAAAGTTTGAATGAAGTAATAGAACATATCTGTGCATTTGGTTGAGGTCCCGAGGGCCTCGGGGTGATTTCGGATGGCTAACGAGGAATTTTGAGCATGTTTAATGCAGCAGAAAATTGCATAGAATTTTTACTCTATGCGATCGCATAGGCATGTCTGCGATGGCATAGAAGGTTCTGAGGTGGTGGAGATTTTGCTCTATGCGACCGCGTAAAGGAGTGTGCGATCGCATAGGTAGAGGAACTTGCTCAGTGCGGTCGCCAGGGTGAGTGATGCGATCGCGTAGTAGGAAGAAGCAGAGCTATGCGATCGCATGGTCTGTGATGCGATCGCATAAGAGGAATTATCTGGGCTTGATTTTTGGTCTATGCGATCGCAACGGGGTTGATGCGATCGCATAGAAGGGGACGCCTGGACAGAACAGTTAAGGGTTAATTTTCAGTCGCGACCCACATATTATTTCCACCATTTTTACTCCGCCAAGAGAGCTTTTTGAGCGATTTGAAAAGGGTTTTCAATGGGTATTGCTTGGAGATAAGTCTCTTGACTAGAAAACATCATTTTATGGAAGAATCAACACTCAAATTCATGAAATTGGGTAGAAATTGTGAAGAACTAGGGCTTTGTTCTTGAAAACGAATTTTTAGGATTTGAAAGGCCATTTGAGCTCCGTTTTCGCTAAACTTTATATGTACGGACTCGTGGCGAGACGAGAAATCCGTTGGTATGATTTTTAGAATTTTTCGAGAAGTGGGCCTGGGGCTCGGGTTTTACCAACTTCGTGAATTTTAGTACTTTTCGAGTATTTTTGATTGGGTTATGTTTCTTTGACCCATATTTTTGTATTCGCTGTGGTTTTGACTAGATTCGACGCGCGAGAAGGTTGATACGAAAGGAAAGGGCATTGCGGACCAGTCTACGGCCGGTTAGAGGTGAGTAGTTTGTATAGATGATGGCCTGAGGGTTTGAAACCCCGGTTTATCACATTGTGACGCTATATTAGGGCGTGACTCGCACCCCATGGAAGGTGCGGGATTGTTTATGACTGGGGATTGTGACTTGGTCCATCCCGAACAAGAATTTCTCTATATTGACGACTGATACACACCCTGTATTGAATATATCTGGGCTTACTGCCATGTTTGGGGCCTTGTGCCGATCTGTAGCATCCTCAGAGGACGAATATCATTGTGATAGCATGCTTTGTATAATCATTAATCTCAGTCCTGTGTTTAATCACTGTTATGAAATGCTAAGTCACTTTTCCTGAAGTTAAATAACAAAAGTATATTCTTATTTATGAATTGGAAATTGGAAAAATAAATTGAAACTGGTATGTGACTCATATGCATATTGTGGACTGGGTATGGATCGGGCTGCACGCCGCAGCGAATGTTATGAATATATTGTGCTTGGGCTGAAGGAGCCCCTCCGGAGTCTGTACACACCCGCAGTGAGCGTCGTCGACGTTAAATGGATCGGGCTATGCGCCATAACGGTCATGTGCATTGCATTGCATTCATGCATTATTATTTACTTGTGCTATCTGTTATTAGCTGGTGTTGATAGTTCGTAGTAAGGTGTCGGACTGTTAGATTTAGCTTTACTTTGTGGAATTCCGTGGATTTCTTATCTTCAGATATTTTATATGGTTTTTACTCACTGAGTACTTAGTACTCACCCCTACTCCCTGCACCTTTGTGTGCAGATTCAGGTACACCGGAGGTTTAGCTGAGCAGTCTCGTTTCCAGAGTTATCAGAGTTGTTGAGGTAGCTGCTTGACGTTCGCAGGACCTGGCTACTCTTCTTATTCCAGTTTTATTTATATATACATTTTCAGACTTGAGTATTTCGTTCAGATATTGTTATCCAGTTTTGTTTAGAGGCTCTAGACTCATGACTCCAAATCTTTTGGGAGTGTTTTATCAGTTTTCGCACTTCTCAGTATTTTTCTTCTATAAATATTGGATTATTACTCTATAACTATTATATTCTCCTTAAATCGTTGGTTTTGAGATTTATTATTGATCTGACAGCGACTGTTGGTCAGGCTTGCCTAGCTTTAGGGTTGGGCGCCATCACGACCGGGTTTGGGTCATGAAATTAATGATAAGGATAAAATAGGAAAAAAGGATTGTTTTTCTCTTAATTTAGTATAGTCGACAAGTAAAAGTGAAAATATATTTTTGATATAGTTAATAAATAAAAGTGAACGGAATGTAATTTATAGGGATAAATTCACAATTACCCATACATCCTAATAAATTTACCCGCTTCTACCTATTCTAAACTATTTTCCCGACCTTACCCATCCTCAATTTCACTTAATTTAAACAATTCTTTGTAAATGGAATGTTCAACATTACCATCAAAAAGACGAATCAAACTTTACGTCGCCAATAACTCTTCGGTATTGCAACTTAATTGTTGAGAGGCTCGACAATTATCTCTTTGACCAAGGTTATTAATTTTTTAAATTTTGTGGAACCACCAAACCCACTTCAAAACAATTCTAAATGAACTTAAACTTTAATATTAATCCATACTAGCATTTTTAACAAGCTTTAATAATACTCATCCAAATTCAAAATCCAAATAACTATATTAAGCTTTTAATTCTCAAATCAAAGCTTCAAAGTTTCTTCATTGGTGGGCAATTTTTGTTTTTTTAACTATCAACAACAAAATTCGGACTATCACTATGATTTTATCTTTCCACAATAGCACCCAGGTGATTTAACAAATAGCAGGTGAAATATACTATTGTAGTATATTGTATAATATTACAACATATTTTATATTCTTCATTCAACATTATACTATTACATTAAAATGGTATACTATTAGAGTATATTATATACTATTACATCATACTATTGCATTATATTGCACATTATTACAATATACCATTACAGTATATTATATACTATAATAGTATACAGTTGCATTACAACTATATACTTCTATAGTATATTGTATACCCTAATGGTATACTATTAGGTAGTTGTATTCTTCTTCAATTTTTAATGTATACCATTGCAGTAATAGTATATTGTTGCAATATAGCTATATACTCCTTGCAACATATTATATACTTTAGCAGTATACTAATAGGTAACTGTGTTCTTCTTCGATTTTCAACTGAAAGATTCGATCTCAGTCACCTCAAATCAACTTCAAATGTGATCAAATTTTAGTATGAACTTACTACAAGAAATATTTAATAACAACCACTTTGAATCAAATAAGAAAATTTCAAAAATAAAAGTTGAGCTTCAAGCCAACAATGGTGGATATTCAAACACACATAAAAATACAGGTATGGGAAGCTTACTTGAAGGTTAATAAGTAATTTTTTATAGCACCCACATCGAATCAAACAATAAATCTACAAAATAAAAAATAAAAAAATCAAATTCAGGAGCTTCAAGCTTAACAATAGTGGGTCTTCAAGCTCAACAATGGCGGGTCTTCAAGCTCAACAATGGTGGGTCTTCATACACACAAAAATCATAAGAAAAGAAGGTAGATCAATAGCTTGGGTTGACCCTCTTAATGAAGATCGATCTGGCTGAGAAGAAGTAGATCCATATAAGTCCATTACCAGGTAAGCTTGCAAAAATGAAGCTGAATATTTTTAATATTTTGTACTTCAAATGAGAAGGCAAATAGCTAATGAGTGGGCCGGGTAAATAGTTTGGGCTGCATAGGTAGGAAAAATAAAAGGAAATTTTCATAAAGCACAATCTTTTAGTAGTAATTAGCCATCTATATATACTATTTGCTATATCATGGATTATAGATATATTTCTGTGGTTACAAGATATATTTAAGCTATTGTATTCATGAATACAATAGCAAAAATAGGCACGAATCAGGAAAGTCCAGCTAATCAGTTATTGTATTCGAGTGTATTCGACTGTATTCATGGAGTGAAACATGGGATTACAGTTGGACAGATTATTGTATTCGACTGTGTTCACAACGTGAAATAGGGGATTACACTATTTTTTAAAACGGAAAGTGAATCAATTAACATAATAGACTCCTAATATAACTCAACAAACTCAATTATAACACACAAATTTTGTATTTTCAATTATAAAAAAGATTATCAACCGAAAAATACCCCAAAAATATAGCAACTTCGGAGAAATTATATAATACATCTGAATACATAAATTATATTAATTAAAAAAAACATATGAATACATTCATGGCATATAGCGAGACAGTGAATACAACGAAATATATAGAATACAACGGCATACATTGAAATACAATAAAAAAGACGGTAAATACATGGAATACAACGAGATACATTGAATTACAAAGTATACAATGAAATACATGAAAATACATTGAAATATATTAACAAAAGATCAAGTTACTCATCCCCAAACTCTGTCGTCTTTGTTCAAGAACAAACTCTAATTTCTGGCAAACACACCGTAGCAACGCTTGAGGGTACAACACGCGACACCTTTTTTCATTACCTGCTACCCAAAAGATTCAATCTCAACCGTCTACTATCCGATGTTCTGTCGCCGCTGCTCCATCGGCAACTGTATCCAAGGCCTCCGCTAAGGTTGGTTAACTCTCTTTCCCAAATCAGTTAGTTTTGGGAAGGTTGAAAGGTTGGTTAACTCCCTTTCCCAATTTTTTCAAAGTTCAAACATTGGTTAACTCCCTTTCCCAAATCAGCTATTTTTGATTAGGGATTTGATTTGCTATCGCAATCCAATATTCTGTGCAAGAATTAATCAGAATGAAAAGAAAATAGGGTGGGTGAGAGAAATTTTGAGATTGAGCATCGTATTTTCAGGGAATGGGGGAAGAGGATGAGATGTATCAAAGTAGAGAGAGGGAAAAAGAAAATAGTTTAACTGAATAGAGTATTTAGTGGCTTAGGGCTAGAAGGTAACCAAAATTAAATATTTTGCTATAAACCTTAAGTGGTATATATAGAATATAATTTTTTTAAATGATATTTTTTTAAAATAAATAAGGTGTTAACCTTTACTATAGGAGGTAAAAATTCCAAAAATGTTATGAATAGAATTTTATTTATGGTGAAAGTCTATATTTAGAGAGATTCTAGGGTTTATTACTTGGTGGCTAAGTCACTCTCTCCCTATAAATAGAGGGTTCTATTCCATTGTAATTCATCCCAAATCAATAAGAATTCCCTCTCTCTACTTTTCTCTGCAATACTCTTCTTCTTTTTTTATTGTTTCATAACACGTTATCAGCACGAGACTCTAACCAATTGAGTAGAAACTTTGGGATTGAGCATAATAATTGTCAATTATTCCATGAACTTCCTTCATGAGTAAATTATGAATTTAAGGTAAGTATTTTACTTTATTTTTCTCTTTTAAATTCTTAAAATTCTATAATTTGATTTTATATACAAGCAAAGACAACAAAGTTTGATTATAACTCTAATGGAGTTTGTA
Organism: Nicotiana glauca; assembly: GCA_026770625.1. Lineage (NCBI taxonomy): Eukaryota > Viridiplantae > Streptophyta > Magnoliopsida > Solanales > Solanaceae > Nicotiana > Nicotiana glauca. The sequence goes on from MU787516.1 coordinate 56,324, forward strand.
AGAAATAATAACCACCTAAAGTGGTAAAATTTCTATGCCTCACCATGATTCAATTCATGTATGATTGTGGGCAATTGTCACGACCCCAACCCGATCGTGATGGCGCCCAGCACATTGCTAGGCAAGCCCGACCAATCACACTCACTTTTCGAGCTACAAGCTCACATTCTTTATTCAAAAATCATAAACAACAAAGAAATATCCGAAATTTAGCAAATATATAGAAAACAACCCAATAAACCAGTACAAACAACCTCCCACAGATCTGGGGGTCACGAGTCAAGAGCCTCTACCAGAATAGCATAATAATACTGAAATATATCATAATCTGAGTACGCGGAAATGTCAAAATACGGAAATAATATAGGAGTCGGGTCATGCAGACGCCAGGCAGCTACCTCGACAAGCTCCGGATAATACTCTGAAAAGCAGCTAAAAGCTCAACTCTGCCCTGAGGTACCTGGATCTGCACATATGGTGCAGGGAGTAGAGTGAGTACTTCCAACTCAGCGGTAATAGACATGTATAATGATATTGAAGAAAAGAAATCCCAATATACTACACAGTAAAGCTATAACAGTGTTTCTAATCTTATTAACAGTGTAAATCTCAAGAAGCAGTAACAGATAGAGCAGATAAGTATAAATGCATGAATGCAATGTGAATGCACATGAATGCTACGGCGCGTAGCCCGATCCATTTGGGTACCCGCGCTCACTGTGGGGGTTCAGACTCCAGAGGGGCTCCTACATCCCAAGCGCAATATCATAGTAACATATGCTGCGGCGTACAGCCCGATCCACTATAAGTCCAGCTATATGCATGCAAGCCACACAGGCACAATTAACTTACCATTTTTCGTTTCGTTTATCAATAATTATAGAATTAGGTGTTCAAAACCTCAGAATTTGCCAATCATATTTAAACAGTGTTCTAGCTCAGGACTGATATCATGAAAACATGCTATAACACATAGAAACAGTGATAACGATCCTCACGGGATCCAAATAACTGGCACGCAGCCCAAATATATCCATAACCATCCAAGTAGGAGGTTTACCGGCTCATTAATAGCTAACAACACAGTACAATACCACTCGGGCGGACTAAGCCATAGTCCCCAATCAAAATCGACCCCGCACTCACCGTAAAGTACGTGTCTCGCCTCAATACAGCGTCACAATGTGATATACCGGGGTTTCAAACCTTCAGGTCATCATCCACATCTATTACTCATCTCGAACCGGCTCCGAGACTAGTCCGCTATGACTTTCCCTCTTGAATCAACCTCGGTGCCAAATCTGATCAAAACCAATAGGAATACATCAAAATAGGCTAATGGAACATAACCCAATCGAAATAACTCGAAAAACACCCAAAAACACGAAGTTGGCAAAACCCGAGCCCCGGACCCACTTCTCAAAAAATTACGAAATTCACATCTTCGGAATCCTCGTCTTACCATGAGTCCATACATATAAGGTTTATCAAAATTGGAGTCCAATAGCCCCTTCAAATTCCAAATTTTCAATACCAAAAACCAAGAGCTAATTCCTCCAATTTCCACCCAGTTTTCAGAGATTTAGATGATGATTCTTCAATAAAATCACGTAATTAGCTCATAAAACTTACCTCAAGTCGAAACCTAGGTGAAATCCTTTTACTCCCTCGTCCAATAGCTCCAAAATGTGCTCAACAATGGTGGAAAATGATATTTGCTCGCGGATGTTATGTTATAAAACCCTTTTGTCCGCCCAGACATTTCCTCTATGCGATCGCATCAACTCACCTGCGATCGCATTGAACAACTTTTCCAGGCCTCCAAAATGGCCTATGCGATCGCAACCCCTACTATGCGATCGCATTGCTTCAGAATCCAATACTATGCGATCGCATAACAAACTCCGCGATCGCACTGCACAAATGCCCCCTCAGGAACCCAGGTCCATTACACTACGCGATCGCATAGGGACCCCTGCGATCGCAGAGAACAACTTTCACCACTTATGCGATCGCATGCCCTTGACCGTGATCGCACTGAACAATCAGAAAAGCCTCCTAAAACCTTCTATGCGATCGCAACAGCACTCCTGCGATCGCATTGAACAAAAAAGTCTGCAACATTATGACAGCAAAAACTGATCCCATAGCCAACCAAAAATGATCCGTTGAACCCCCGAAAACACCCCAGGGCCCCCGGGACCCCAACCAAAACCATAACCTACTCCAAAACATCATACGAACTTGTTCCAATCCTTAAAACACGACCTTTAACACAAAAATCATCAAATCACGATTGATTCAAGCCTAAGTTTCAATTATAACTTCCGAAACTAACATTCGATCAAAAATCCGACCAAACGACGTTCGAATGACCTGAAAATTTGTGGACTTAACTAAAATCACCTAACGAAGCTACTGCAACCCTCGGAATTCCATTCCGACTCCCGGATCAAAATCTCACCTATCAACCGGATTTCGCCAAAATTTCAACTTCGCCAATTCAAGCCTATTTCTACACCGGACCTCCAAATTCAATTCCGATCGCTCCCCTAAGTCATAAATCACCACCCGAAGCTAACCGAACCATCGGAATTCACATCCGAGCCCTCTAACCACATAGTCAACTTCCGGTTGACTTTCCTGAAACAAACTCCCTTCTAATAGGCTATGTGCCTTATTTCCAACCAGAACCAATTCCATTACACCCGATCGACTCTAATACTGATATAGAAACATGAAGCAACACAATAAGGGAAAAACGGGGTGGTAACTCACGTGACGACGGGCTGGGTCGTC